>CM029544.1:20513850-20714431 GCA_017141395.1 Laodelphax striatellus | reverse complement strand
ATCTATTGTTTCTTTCTGTTTCAGGTTGAAGATGGAGCCGATTAATATTGATCTGAAGGCAGCCATTGATCGAGAGTTTCAACGTTTCATCAGTAACAATGAAGTATCAGGTGAACTATTATTAATCTGCGTTAGAAATTTTCTTTTCTGAGCCTTTGTTATTTTTACTTGGAAATGTTCTTTTTTTAGTGTAGTTTTCATCATTCAAGAGCCAGTGTCTCTTTGAAATTGATTCTGTCAGTAAATTTATTCAATTAATTTTTCCAGAATACACGTTTACCTCATACTTCACGGCTCCTGAGCGTTTCTATGTTCATAACAAGGCGAAAAGGCTTGACATCATGTCCAAGAGTAGAGGGTGAGTCGATGTATTATTTGGATTATCATGCTTTATATTATTGCATCTTATGGTTTTCGATGACTTAATAAAGTATTTCTTTTACATCTTGTATGATCAATATGAACAACATGTCGATTAAGGCTGTGCATCAGCATATAAAAAACGGTTTTATGGTGATAAGTTATTTATTTGGATACTATCAAGCTATCAAAATGAAATACATTTCAAAGTATTTTTTTAGTTCATTACTTAGTGAGATATGGGCGTCCAAAGTTTAAACTTTTGGAACAGGTCTTCTCAAAATTGGTTGCAAATACAATCATGAAATTTTGAGCATTCATGCTTGTGAGCATCACATGACATAATTAGATTCTCAAAATATCAAATTTGGAAAAAATTATTTTCAAAAATAATTTCTTCGAAAAGCAACTCAATTTTCAAATCAAATGGAGAATTCGTTATTTTTCTCAAAAGTTATTTACTCTTCCAGTGCGCCACGCACTCAATGAAAGGTTCCCTGACCGATGGAGCGGTAGGGCTGGTCGTGTGCTTTGGCCTCCGAGGAGTCCAGACTCCACTGGATTTCTTCTTTTGGGGCTATCTTGAAAACTCTTGTCAATAGTAAGAAATGTGAATCATTTAAGACAACGAACTGCTACTGTTGTTGCTTCGGTCACGCTTCTGATATGATACTTAAGTACATATTGAAATGTATCAAGTATGTAAAAAATTTCACACACTAGGGCGTAATAGACACTGTTTTTCGTACGTCATGGAGGGCCGGTAAAAAACGTTCACGGCCTTAGGGACGGATAAGGAAATGACCTTGAATGATCTGGTGTTGAGCTCTTTGCCATAGTATCCTAACCGTGAAGTTTTGTTAGCCACTAAGCTTTGTACATATTCTTATTTATTTGTTCTGTATTCTTTTTGTTGTTTTGTTTGTTTCTTTCGTAGAGTAAGTGAGCGAAAAATAGCGTTGTACGTTCGAAACGCGGGCAAAAAACGTTTTGCTGGATCTCAAACGCGCTTCAAGTTCTCGACATTCGTCCTCTTGAACTTGAAAACCGTTTTCGAGCTGGCAAAACACACATCCGCCCTAGGTGCAGAAAATTATTATACTATAACATTTTTTGTATACGATAAAAATGAAAATTATGACTTGCATCTCTGAATGGTTTTTATACTGTGAATTTTTTAAAATGGATGCAAGCCCTTTTTTCGATGACTCTGTACAGAGTGAAAGTCCAAAAAAATGTATCCACTGTTTAAAGTCCATAACTTACAAACTAATTGATGCCGTTGTCTCATCGTTGGTGAAAGTGTAGCTTGAAGTCCAACTCAAACATATCACTTTAGGTGTTCGAAATGGCCACCATTCACATCCACACACAAACGATGCCACATGTAACTTTACTGACTTTAACAAACTACCTACTGTCTGCAACGTGTTCACAGTTGGATATTTTGCACATGAATTGAACGATGGATTCTCGAAGTTCATCCAATGTGTGCACGTGTGGCTTTTGTCGATAAACGACGTCCTTCAGTGCTCACCACAGCTAAAAGTCCAGAGGAGTTAAGTCTTGAGGAACGTGTTGGATACCTCCACCAGCACCTCTACCACCTATCCATCGTAGTTCCTGCTGCAGTTCGGTGGCATCGTCTGTAATGTGTGGATGTAAATGGTCGTCATTTCGAACACCTAAATGATGATATGTTTGAGTTGGACTTGAAGCCAAGCACTTTCACCAAAGATGAGACAACTCCATCAATTAGTTTGCAGGATTTATGGATCTTGAAAACAGTTGATACATTTTTTGGACCACTCTGTATTTGATGATTGTAAGACATCAAATTCAATTTGATTGACAGAAAAGGCATCAACCGGCAGGTGACCATCTACAAGCAGAATCGGTCGTGCATAATCCAGCGCGACGCCACGTTCGAGTTGAGTCTGCAGTCGCACAGGATGATCGCATCAGCTGCTGGACCAAGTGCCGCTCACTTCCTCTCACAATGTCTTGCCGCTTTCAGAACCCGACCGATCTGTTACACCCGGCCTCATCCGTCAGTACTTTTAGACAATATTTATTTTGCCAAATGATAATAAACTAACAACAATGTATTACAATATTTTGGGTGATCCAATAGATTGAAAGCATGGCTCATTAAAAATTGTGATATGTTAGAAGTTTCGTGCTCTAAATTTTTATCAGAGTTCAATGTTTTTCCATCATCAATAGGCTACGTGTTCTGTTCTATGTTTTAGTGTTATATTTTTCGGACTTTATAAAATCTAAAAATACTTTTTTAAATGCTAGTGTCTGTTTTCTAAGTGGAAACAAACTTACACCATGTACATGGTGCACCATGTTCATTTATTATGTTCCCTATGAAGGGATGATTGGTTATGTTGGTGAAGTGGAACAACCCTACTCGGGTCTCCCCAATATTGAAAGCCATACGCTAAATAAATGGAAAATTGTTTTTATAGTTGGCAAACAGATTATTAAACTTATTGTTCTTATGTACTTATTCATCCTTTGTTGGCTTGCTATGATGATTTGTTTTATATTCTAATTAATGGTATTTATAATTTGCAGTTAGAGTTAATTGAATATTGATATCAAATAATATATAATGTTACTACAAAATATTCATTTGTATTTAGTTGAACTGGACTGTCCACTGGCAACTCGCCATTATTTTCATTCTGTTGACAGAGCGCCGTAATGTGAATCGGCTGATGCAAGGGGTGCCAATTGTACCCAGCATGATTCAGCGGCAAAGGGTGCAGGGGGGTAACAACCTCGCCGCCATTCGTCAGATGTTGCCGATTCACGCACTGCGTGATCCCATTGTGCAGACCATCGACGATTATCAGGTCGTCGTTATCAGCGGAGAGAAAGGATGCGGGAAAACTACACAGGTTTGATTACTTAATCGATTAAATGAAAATCTATCAATTTGAAACATTTGTTGTGCCATTTTGATCTGGCTGGAAAAACTTGGAGATATTTTAGGGCAACTCATGAATATAGTACAAGCAATAGAAATAAACTTAGCCATAAGTAGTGATATAAAATTCCCGGGAATTTATACTTGGGGAAAATTCCCAGGGAACATTGCCGGGAATATTCACAGAATTCATAAATTCCCGGGAATTATCCCAAAATCCATAACTTTCCGGGAATTTATGATTTCCTCTTGAAAGCATAGATCAGTTGGCACCTCAACACTTTTTTTAAACCTTTAGATCTAAAGCTTGATCTCTACAACAAAAAGCCCTCTTACATTGGAGGCAAGTCTTATATCAAATTGCCCAGCCACATTCAACAGGAGTTAAATTCTAGGGAATTTAAGTTGGAATTCCCTAAAAAATAGAAATTGAAGAAATACTTGACGGAGATAGCTTTGAATAATATCTAGGAATATTTTTTAAATTAAATAACGACTGATATACAGGGTGTTTCTAAAATGACCCACAAACTTTGTGAGCGGGTTTCTGACATTGAAATTAAGAAAAAAGTTCGAGTAAACATGGGTCCTAAAATGCTTTGTTTCCCCCCTAGTCGCCATTTTGTTTTTTCACTTTTTATTTATTTTTTCTCCGGGATGGTTTGACTAATTTTGTTGAAATTTGGCATGGTCAAGGCCAAGATGTAGGTTTGCTGTAAAAAAATGAAGCAACCTTATCTGACGAAATATTATAGAATGGTGGGCAAAAACATTTTTCGAGTTACTTCAATCCAAAATTTCAAATGCCTTAATAATTTATCTAGTATCATATTAAAATTATTATTCAAGTGGTAGTGGATGATTTATTATTGAAAAGTTAAGCAGCATTGTATTAAACTACGGAATCCACGCGTTACAAATTAAAAAAATAATCAGAGTACATTACAGAAGGATCACAGTTTGAAATATAAGGTTTCAACTTAATACATGTCATGTCTTATGGACCAGAGTATCGTAATGCAACTGCTTCCTAATTGTCCTACAGAAGACATGGGATGAAAATGCCAATGGATGAAAAGCCATTGCACAAAAATATATATAGCTTTATTTGGATTTTCGTTTCTCTAATGATTATGTATTCACAGCAGTCGCCTAACTGCAACACCCAATAATAATAGTTATATTCAACTGTAATTGGGTAACACCCACCTCTTCCAACCCTTAGTTTAAGTAGACATGTGTGTGCTGACAGGTGCCTCAATACATAATGGAGCAACATGCGCTGATGGATAGACCTTGTCGCATTGTTTTGCAGTCAGCCGCGACGCATCGCAGCAGTCGCCATGGCAGAAAGAGTCGCTTCGAGAGAAACTGCAGGCTGGGCACCGAGTCGGCTTCATTTCCAAATACGACATGAGAGCTTGTGAAGTGCAGCGATCATTTCCAGATTTTGTTCAACTATCATTCGTTCAATCAGGGTAGCGCATAAAGAACGCATGTTTTTCAGTGTTGGAAGAAAGTTTAGTTTAATCATACATTTTTCTTACTTACACCAAAAGACTAAGGAATTTTACCCAATTTAAGAATTTGTATGACAAACTCCAAAACACTTGAGTGTTTAAAAAAATTATATAGCAAAGAAGGCGCCCTTAATGCGTTAATGCTCCTCATTAAAAGCCTCAAATTAGTCCATAACTTTTGATACAGCAGCAACTTATTCATGTATCAATTTTATCCCTGTATCAATTTTTTAATATACATTGAAGTCATTCACAAATTATAATCCTTACTTTACTCGATCGATTGTTTAAAATTTGAAAATTTAATTCTTCAGGAGCCCTTAATACTGCAGAGACTGTATACTCATGATTACCATAGAGAAGCATACAATACAATAGAGAAAGCATACGTCAAGTAGAAGAATCATCATATAGGGACGGGTGTTTAAATGTTTACTGTCCGGCGAAAATAGATCGTGTCAGGCGAGTTCAGAGGTCTCTCACCGATCGCCCACTTGATTGATACAGCAAGTGTTTGAAGTACTATCGAGTCCCCTGAGATATTCATTCATTTATGGGCAAGATACATTACAATGTGGGAAGAATCAACAGACATTTGTCCTAAACTGCTTCTTTCCTACCATCACGTCGCTTTTCGGTCGTTCACCATTTAACGTATGGATAAATCATATACTTCCGCAGTTTACTTCTTCGGTCGCTATTTTTAAAGCTAGAAATGTGTGGTTGGTTTCAAATTAAAAATAAACAATGCTAGAATTGTTGCTGTACCTAAATAGTAGCTTACG
Source organism: Laodelphax striatellus (assembly GCA_017141395.1). NCBI lineage: Eukaryota > Metazoa > Arthropoda > Insecta > Hemiptera > Delphacidae > Laodelphax > Laodelphax striatellus. Next base: position 20,708,825 of record CM029544.1, on the reverse strand, counting down.
CAATGATTGTATTATGAGAGTCTTTTAACGCCGAGTGAGATACCGAGGTTAAAATACAAGCGGCAACGCAAGTGTTTTCTTTAAGTATCTCAAGAGTCTTTACAGGAACAGGTTGCAACCATTGCGTACACCATTACCGACCATGACAAAAAACAATATCTACATTATCAATCTGAACTAACCTTGATACAAACGACCATGTTCTATTTCAATTATGTCCTAACCTTAGTGTAGGTTAGGACAACTGCGAGTCAAGCACACGCATGAGCTACGCAGTGCTTCTATCAGCTGCGATTATGTTTTGTTCCGTTCCTTTTTTTAACAAAAGATTTACATGTGGATGTTTGTTTCCCCATTTTTAAACAGCTGATTCATCCGCCAAATTAAAAAAAAAATGACTATTTAAATGTGATACGCAATACAATACAATTAATTGATCCCTATACATTCAATTCACGGTGATCAATTCTCAATGAGGTTAAATTAGATTCGCTAATCAAAATTTTAATTTATGTTTTCTAATAGAAATGAAATCATTAATTCAATATTTCAGTAATAGAAAAAACTTTTTGAAGTTGTCAAACTCCATTTCAATAAATATAATGTTCACCATGGTTTCATGTTATACTTAACACATCTTAGCTGTTAAGTATAACATGAAATCATGGAGTCTGACAATTTCAAAAAGTTTTTCCTATTATTGAAAGATTCTACATCATCAATATTTTTATTCTATAAGTTTTTTTCAATTTTTCTATGTTTATATTTGGATTTGTATGCATCCGCTTGACGAAGTTGTTATCTTTTATAAGAAATGAATCCATTTATCCAGTGTAATTTATTATGTAAATAGTTTATTTACCAATTGTTTGATTCCAGAGCGAGTGATACTTCAGCGCTTACATGCATCACGAATGAACTGTTGTTGCGCACATTGATGTGCGGCGATTCAACTCTCGCCACTGTCACACACCTCATCATGGACGAGATACACATCAGGTTAGATATTTATTTTGAAATGAAGATAGTGCTGAAAAATTATTTGTTTATTTTATCAAGACATAACAAAATTAAATATTGATGGCACACATGGAAAATGTAATAAGCATTGGCAAATAGATTATGGAAAGGTGAAGAAGAGCACGCGTTTTTCAAGTGCTATTTCATTTTGATTATACAGTATTTTTTAATAACTAGGACATCCCTGGCTGCACAGAACTGCGACTACATGAAATCGATTCCAATCGTCCTCCTCCTTCTTATATTTCTTTTCAATCTTCTATCTTCTCTTCTTCTTCTTCCTTCTTCTAACTTTCTTGTTCTTCTTCTTCTTCTTCTTCTTCTTCTATTCTTCTTTCTTCTTCTTCTTCTTCTTCTTCTTCCCTTCTTTTCCTCCTTCATCTCTTTCTTCCTCCTCCTTCTTCTTCTACTTCTTTTCAATCTTCTTCTCGTTCTTCTACTTCTACTTCTTCTCCTCCTTCTTTTTTTCTTCTTCTCCTTCACTCTCTCTCTCCTCATTATTATTCTTCTCCTTTTTCTCCTCCTTCTTCTTTTCTCCTTTTTCATCTTCCTCTTCTTCTCCTTCCTCTCCTTCTTTTCCTCCTTCTTCTCCTCCTTTTTCTTATCCTTCTTTTTCATCTCCTGTTTCTTCTTGTCGTTCTCACTCTCTAGCTTTCTCTTTTATGGTTTCTGCACAAACGTCCTCACTGGTGCAATGAACAATGAATAAATATTTTTCGTTTCAAAACAGCTGATCACTAATCATAAGTTGAATTGTGAAAATTTGATATTCCCGTGTCCCTATGTCCCAAAAAACATGTTCGCCTATTTTATATAGTGATTTATTTGTTTCTGTTCAGAGACCGAGAGAGTGCCTTCATTCTGGTGGCGGTGCGCGAGGCGTTGCTCAAGTACCGGTCGCTGCGACTGATTCTGATCTCAGACAGTCTGGACACGGCTGTGTTCAGCAGATTTTTTAACAACTGTCCGGTGGTCACTGTGCTTCGCCGCCTCTACGAGGTCAAACACTACTTTCTCGAGGATGTGCTTAAGTGGTGAGTTGCACTCTGTGTTTACAGTAGTCTATGTATTGAGGGAGAGCTTGTGTACTAGTGGCGCGCTCATGTGAGAGACACAGTGAAAAATCGGGAGGGATTGAAGCTAGGTTATCATTGAATCAAATGTAAAAAAGCCTGTTTTCAAACCAATTATCAAAAATTAATATTCCAGTAACTTCTAAAATCAAGGCTGTGATGTTTTTGATCTTTCAGTAGTCATTTTAAGAGGAAAGAAACAATGATCATTTTAATTTGATCTTCAATTCAAAAGGCTTTCCTGCCAAAAGGGAGTGAGAGAAATAACTATATAAAATGTAATAATTAGCGTAAATAGTTGAAATATGAAAAATATAATGTTGTAGTTGAATATTATTTGTGTGGAATAGTTGATGTATATATAATAATCATGTTTTTTATACTTGCGATATCGATTGTTGCAAAAAGAGGGAAGTTCAAACTTCGAACATCATAACAGAGTCTAACACGAAGATGACGAAAATGCTGATGAAAATACTTCAATTTGATTCATACCTTAATGATTTAATTGAATTCTATCTCAAAATCGTGTTTTATTCCTATCTTACAATGGTAATGCGGCCGGCCTAACACAAGCAATGTTGCAATGTTGGTAATGTTGTAAAACAACAATTTAACATGTTTGTAGCTTAATTTGGGTTTGTTTTTCTAGGATGAATTATAGGCCGAATCAAACGGAGAAGTACAGAAACGAGACTAAGCAGCAGGACCAACAGGCTAAAGAGCAGACCGGCGATAGTTCGCCTTCGCCGCCGCTCCATTCTGAGCCCGAACCCGAGGTAAATACCGAAATTAAAAATGAAAACCGTACATAACCTCAAAATATCTAACATGGTTAAACCAGTGAAATGAATAGCAACTAGAATGAACTCTCAATGCATAGAAAGTGATGCAGATAGTAGAGGTAGGCAAGGATTCCATCCTTACTTGTGGACTTCTGCAGAAAATGCATCACACAATAATTGATTACAGCTGTTTTAAAATCTAAAAACGAAAAAAGCAGTTTTGACAATACATTCTAGAGAGAATAAAGCCTCCTTCGTATCAGTCTGTCTTCTAGGAGCATGAAAATCCAACGTAGGCTACTCTAACCGACGTTAAATGATGTCATCTAACGGAATCAACGAGAAACGATGAGTCCCTACGTCCACACTTAGTCGATTTTTGACTGCTCTTCGATTTTCGTCATAGCGCATGCTGCACAGTAGCATGCATGCGGTGCAGCATTCGTTTTCCCGTCTAATTTCAATAGGATGCGTGAAGCGCAAGACAACAAGCAAGACGACGATGACGAAACGAAAATCGACAAAGTGTGGACATAGCTATTTGGATGACAATGCAATGATGGTAAAAATTCTATTGGATTTTCGTCCATCTGGCCTTGTGCCTTTAGAAGCCAATTTATATTGATATTTTTGAAAAATAATTGAAAATAATAATGAATATTTTTGTAAATCCGCACCGTAGGCTTTAAATTTTAATAGTTATTTATCAATACTATTATTATATGCGTGATCGTTGGGGCTGAATGTAAACTTAGCTTAATTGAGCAGAACCAACTGTTGCGTACTTCACCTTGTAGATAATAGGTTTTTGACGTGCCTTGCTCTTAGCAAAAAAGGGCTCCGGTGGTTTAAAAGTTTTACATGATTAATTTGTGATTAAGAATCGGAAAATTAGCATTCAACTCAACCCATATGTTGTGAAAAAGACAATAATTGAAAGACAAATATTGCCTGTCTGATTTGTTTACTGAGAATACATTTTTTTACTCTATAATCTAGTGAAATTCATGTAAATAGAATTTCAAACGTATTCTCATCACAGAACTGGATTGAAACTGCGTTACGAACTTAATTTTTCGTGAGCAATTAAATAAAGTTGCTTTAGGTATGTGATACAATTCAATAAATGTAAATAGAATGGTGGAGGTTATTTGTATCAAAATTTAAGGGAGTATGAAGATAGAATTAATTAATTAATTTTTATTAGAAATTTCGTTCTATAAATTATTTGAAAGGAGTATCTTGTAAATTTGTATTGTTGGTTTTGATAGAATTATTTTAATTCAAATTATGATGATGATTAATTTGAAATAAGTTTAATGTAGTGAATAAAAGTTTCAGTTTGAAAACGGTTGTGAAGTATCTTGGGTAAGGTTATAGAATTGATTGCCTCTGTATTTGGTTGACATGAAATGTAGTAGGTTGCTTGAACATTCATCAAAATTAATCTTCGATCAGCGTTAATCGGAGATCAAAACGTGATCAAGGTTTGAATTAGATTAAATTTGTTAATTTTGTAGTTATACTTTGTAATTTTGGATGCTGTATGTAGTAACGTATGTGGGGTTAGATATTTGTTAGAAATGTAAAGTTGTTGGTGAAAGGATACTAGAGTCTTTCTCGAATAATTTTGTATTCAGTTGATTTATTAGAACAATTGATTGATTATAACGCGGTAGGCATGGGCACCAAATAGAATTTCAAATTTAATATAGAATTTTTCATCAACTCATATCTGTTAGAACAATATTGATTGCTATTCAATATAATTCAAACTTCGGTCAAAATACTTTATTTCTGGTGTTACTTACATGAAGCTGTGTGTCCACGTTCAAATTTTTTCCTTTCAATAAAATAACCTTGAACTAAAAGCTGATTAAGTAAAGTACAATGACATTCATTTAATTTGACGCTTGGCATTAGATAGGTAGATAGACAGAGAGATATCATTTCTTGACGTTGCTGATGACAGTAGAGTATGATGGCAAAGAAATGATATATTTCTATCTATTATTTATCTATCCATCTATCCAATGCCAAGCGTGAAATTAAATGAATATCACTGTACCTCTACACAAGACTTCCATTATGAAATTCTACCGTATTAGAACTGTCTACTATGTGGGGGTACTTTACCTAATTCAAGGTTATTTTAATGAATGGAATTGGATGAAAAATTCAATCGTGGACAAACATCTCAAGTCTAACGGTCAGTTCACGGCCTACTATTGATGAAGAAGGCTAGAACATGTTCAATTTGGCAACAACTTTGTCAGTCCGATCAGTCCTTGTTAACTTTCCACTGTTAGTTTGGAATTTGAAAGTGTTTATCAGCTGTATCATAGTGATTAAGTTTGTGTCTTATTATGGATTGAAATTTTCAAAATTTATTGAATATTTCTCGAATTTTCAATCAATTATTGAGTGCATTGGTTCATTTGATTTCGTATCCAATCTCTGTAAATTTTTAATTTTCAAGCACACATATTTTTGGACTGGGATTTTTGTGATGACCTGGAAGTGGAAACCTTATTCTTGAATACATTATTTGAAAAATAATCAGTCTTGGGCTGAACCTGTTGTTTCTCTCCCAATAATATTTTAATGTTTTGTACTTGTATCAATAAATGAATTGAATTTTAAGACTGTGGTCAGGTTTTTTAGTGTGCTTCGAAACTTTTGGTGTATTTGAGTTATTTGTGTTTGTTTATTATTATGATTCAGATGATGATTATTCATGAGCAATTTTGATTAAAAACATAAAAACGCCGGATAAGTGCTGTGTTCCCGGCTGTAGCAGCAAATACAAATCATAGAAAAAAAGGCTATGTTTCAGTTTTTCATTCCGCTGGAAGCATTGAACTGAAATGTCTGCGGATATAAAGTATTCCTTGAAAAGATTGGAAACCTTTAAATACAAGTATTGTAATGTATGAAACATTTTACAGACAGTAATATATCACGAATTGAAAAATACAATTAAAAATGGTGCGTGCAAAATATTCATTAGATCAAAATCAACTTTGAATCCTGGGGCTGTGCTACAAATTTCTACCAATTTATAGTGATTTTATAGTAGATCAATTTTCAATTGCATTTTTTAAATGTCTAAAAAGTATTACAACTCTTTGGGCATTCATGATTTTGATTCAATCTTTGAGTTGCTATTCTGCCTTAAGAAACGCCTGTTCAGTTGTTCTTGCTCACTTACAACATTAAACTTGATGTGTACATTTTGTGTTCCTACAACATTTCAAGGGAAAAAAATTATTTTTAATTTTGAAAGATGAACTTTTAATGTGGACCCTACACTTACTATTCAGAAAATGGACTATCATACCAAGGTATGTAAGTGTGCAAGGTAATCTATCAAAGTATTAAAGTTACCAATATGGTCTATTACATCATTAAAATGATCTCAGTCAGCGTTTGAACGCCGAACCGAGCGGACGTGTTTTCTTACATGCTATTGTTTCGGAAAGTGGGCTATATCGTATTGCTGAGTCAAGTGAATCGGTAGTGCCAAAACTGTGAGTGAGTGACCTCGTTGTCAGCTATGTGCGTTTTCGCGTTCAACTCCGTCCGGTTAATTAGTGTTGAACAATCATTATTTGATTAGTGAATCGTAACTATGTCAGGTGACGGAACAATTATTACGCTGACTGATAAAAATGAATCGGTCAGCTATAAGCTAAACGAAGATCAACTGTCTACGGAGGCCGAGAAAATTTTATTAAGAGCCTGGAAAGATGCGAATAATAAATTGAAACTGGCTGATAGAAACAATGTTGAGTTGAAAGATAAATTGGATCTACTCCAGTCGAGACTATTGGCTTTAGAAAATAAATATAAAAGTGAAAATAATGATGGTGAAAATTCGAGAGTGCTAAAAGATAGTGACAAATCGACCCCCGGTAAAGGAAATTCAACAAATCAAAATAATAATGAAGCAGGTTATTGCACGGATGATGATCTACTCGCAAAGGAGACAGAGTGGGTGAGAGCTAAGAGTAGGTACAAGAAGAGGAAGCTTAATATTTCATTATCCTCCAATGGAAGAAGTTTCAACGCACAAGAAAACCGATCCTACAACACAAAATAAAGAAGAATCCCCATTACCGCCAATAATCGTGGATGGAATTAAATCTTACAAGACATTTCATGAAAAGCTAGTGAAATTACTACCTAAGCAGGAATACAAAGTGAAATTACTAGGAGAAGATAGTTTTAAAATCAATTTGATTAATGATGATGATTATAGAGTGCTCACCAAGGAGTTGAACAAGGACAAATACACTTGGCACTCTTATGAGAACAAGCAATCACGGCCGATTAGAGTTATGGCTAAAAAACTACATAGATCATGTGATGCTGAAAGTGTGATAGAAGATCTTAAAGACAAAGGATTCAAAATTCTCAATGCAAGTATCAAGTTGAAATGGAAAACTAAGGAGCCACTAGATATGTTCATGCTTGAGTTTGACGCAGAAGAAGAGATTGACAAAATCTATAAAATCACAAATATAATGGGCTGTAAAGTTGAAATAGAGGCAATTAAGAAATCTAAACTAATTGCCCAATGTAAGAGATGTCAAGCTTATGGGCACACCCAAAAGTATTGCTACAAAGAATTTCGATGTGTCAAGTGTGCAGGAAAACACAACTCTAAAGACTGTGTTAAGCCAGCCGATGAAAAGCCAAAATGTATTCACTGTGGCGAATCACATCCAGCCAGTTATCGTGGGTGCAGTGTTGCAGTTGAACTGCAGAGGATCAGAAGTAAGAGCATGAAACCTTCTACAAGCACTTCTAAGAAATTACCGGAGCAATCAAACATACATAATGAACCACTAACAGCTACATCCAGAGGTAATGGAAGTAAATATGTACCAGTAAACAAACATGTTACTTATGCAACTGCAACAAAAGGATTAGGTAGCACATTCAGAGGTGATGAACAAAAAGAAGATGGAGTGCTACAGATTCTACAGGTGATATTGGGCAAGCTGGATAGGCAAGAAACACTACTTTCATCGTTTGAAGAAAGGCTACAGAAACTAGAGAGCAGCACCATCCTGGCAGGGAGTAGAAGAATTCAATAATGGCGAAATCTCTGAGAATTATGGCATGGAATGCCAATGGAATACTTCAAAAGCAGCAGGAATTAGAACTTGTACTCCATAGTGAAAGAATAGATATTTGCCTTCTATCAGAAACACACATGACAAATCAATCTTTTCTTAGAATCAGAGGCTTCAGAACTTATCACACAATACATCCAAGTAATTCAGCAAAGGGAGGTAGTGCAGTGATTGTTAGAGAATCTATTCAGCACAATGAGGGAATTGAATACAAAACGGAAGAAATACAAGCCACAATTATATCACTGAAATTAAGAGGATGTACTGTACCTATAGCAGCATTGTATAGTCCTCCAAGGCATGCTATCAAGTGCAACGACTACATGGAATTCTTCAAACATCTTGGAAAAAGGTTTATAATAGGAGGAGACTTCAATGCTAAAAACACACTTTGGGGCTCCAGATTAACCACTACAAAAGGTCGAGAACTGTACAGTGCAATACAGGAATACAAATGTGAAACATTATCTAGTGGTAACCCAACTTACTGGCCCACTGACATAGGAAAAATACCAGATCTGATAGACTTTTTTATCATCAAGGATATTTCCATAAACTACATAAAAATTGAAGATAGTTATGATTTGTCATCCGATCATTCACCAATTTTACTAACTTTAAGTGAGACTGTAATTGAACGAGAACCAACTCCATTTCTCAGCAATAAATATACAGACTGGGAACAATTCAGATTTCTTCTAGAAGGAAAGATCAACTTGAGTGTACCACTCAGAAGTGGAGACCAGCTTGACAAAGAAATTGAGAAATTAGTAACTGATATCCAACAAGCAGCTTGGGCATGTACTCCAGATATAAGACGGAAGACTCAGGGCAGAAATTATCCTGCAGAAATCAGAAACCTACTGTTAGAAAAAAGGAGAGCTAGAAGGAAATGGCAGAGCACAAGAGACCCCAGACACAAGACTCAGATGAATAATCTATCTCAGCAACTTAGTAGGGAAATAAAAAAGCTCAAAAATGAATCATTCACGAGATATCTCAATGAATTGACCAATGATAAGAGTACTGAATATTCTCTCTGGAAAGCTACAAAGTGCATAAGAAGGCCTCAAAATCAGAATGCACCTATCAGAAACCTGGATGGGACATGGGCTAGAGATAACAACCAGAAATCAGTCACATTTGCAAATCATCTTGAAAACATCTTCAGGTCCAATGAAAGCTTAAATGAGGATAATCAACTACCACATACTGTACAAGAATCCATGAGAATCCCACCTGTTACTGTACGTGAAGTGGAAAATACAATCAAGAACAGCATCAATACCAGGAAGGCACCAGGATTTGATCTCATTACTGGAGATATATTAAAACAGTTACCAAGGAAGGCTCTTGTGAAGATCACATTTTTAATAAATGCAGTGTTCAGACTGAAATATGTACCTGACTACTAGAAAATTGCTGAAGTCATCATGATCCCCAAACCAGGAAAAACACCACACGAAGTCACATCCTATAGACCAATATCTCTTCTACCAGTAATGTCAAAACTTTTTGAAAAACTTCTCTTGAAAAGGTTGAAACCAATTATAGAGTCGAAGGAACTGATCCCAAAACATCAATTTGGATTCAGAGAGAAACACACAACTATTGAACAAGTCCACCGGATCACTAATGTAATTGAAATGGCTCTTGAAGAGAAGAAAATCTGTAGTGCAGTTTTCCTAGATGTAGCACAAGCCTTTGACAAAGTGTGGCATAAAGGACTTCTAAGTAAATTAAGAACCATGCTTCCAGTTGAATACACACAAATTCTTGAGTCATACTTAATGGGTCGATATTTTAGAATCAAGCAGAATGATGCATACTCTGAACTCAAAGAGATTAAAGCAGGAGTACCTCAAGGAAGTGTTCTTGGTCCAATTTTGTATTTGTTATTCACCAGTGACCTACCCATGATGGAGAATCAAACTGTGGCTACTTTTGCTGATGACACAGCTGTATTAACTTTAGGAAATAACTGTCAGGAATCAATGAAGAAACTTCAAGATGCTGCTGATGAAATTTCTAATTGGTCTAGGCTATGGAGGATCAAGATCAATGAGACAAAATCTGTACAAGTGAACTTCACCAACCGCAAATTTGCCCAAATTCTGTTAATCATCAATGGAAAACCGGTCCCATATGCTAATGAGGCTAAATACCTGGGGATGACTCTGGATACAAGATTGCGCTGGAAGGCACATGTGAAGAAAAAGAGAGAAGAACTAGGTATAAGATACAGCAAAATATACTGGTTGATAGGAAGAAATTCAACACTTTCCTTCTACAACAAGATTCTCATCTACAAGCAAATCCTGAAACCCATATGGATGTATGGAATCCAACTCTGGGGTTGTGCCAGCAAGAGCAATGTAGATATAATCCAACGCTTCCAGAACAAGGTCTTGAGGAACATCGTCAATGCACCAAGATTCATCCGAAATGCAGATATCCACAGAGACTTGAAGGTGGAGTTTGTCACCAGTAAAATCGGGCGCTTTGCTCGCAAGCATGCTGAGAAGATCCAACAGCATGATAACGAAGAAGTTACCCAGCTACTCGACAACACCCAGCTGCGCAGGTTGAAGCGGACGAAACCCTTCGAATTGTGTGATGTTGTGGTGTGAGAGTGTCAAAAGCAGAGCAGTGTTTATAGTGTGAATCCTAATGTGATCTTAGTGCACAAATAGTTTATTATTTATGTTATGTGATTATGATTATTAATCTTTATTATTATGACTATGTTATGTAATTATGATTATTAATCTATGTTATTTGTTAGTATTTAAAAGTAGTAGTCCTAGTGAGAGCTGCTAAACTTATCAATTTGAATAATAGTAGATTAGAAAAAAATTGCTCATTAGTCTTCTTAGACTAATTTGAAAAATGGGGGGTGAAAAAAAAAAAAAAAAAAAAATTAAAATGATGTTTTCACTTTGTATACAATTTCTCAGTTGTTGTTCATTAAACTGTAAGATAATAGGTAGTCTATTCATATAAACTAAATAAGCAAGAAGGGATGAAATGAGTCTCTAGTTGAACTGAATCAAAATTGAACTGCGACGTTGCCAAGTTGTGCATTTTAGCCTTCCTCATCTATAGTAGGCCGTGGTCAGTTGCATGAGGTCAAAGCAAATTTAACCCCTGTAGAATGATGTCATCGTTTCAAAATCATATTTGTTCATTGATTCCGTGAGATTACATTTTTAACGGCGATTAAATTTAATGATTGGCTTTTGTGCAACTGGCCATTTTCAGATCTGTTGAATTCCTCGATTATTCAATTGTAATTCTATCAATGTTCGATTTATTTTCAGGAAATGATTGATAGCTACTTGGAGAATGCTGCAAAGTCCGGCGATGTAGAATCGTTCAAGCATATCTTGCATATGGTCAGGAATAATGAAGTTTCAGTCGACCATCAAGTAAATTATTATTATTTTTCCTAAAACGTGCATGCAAACATTAATAATAGTAGAGTAGAATTGTATTCTCAATGTCAATATATCATGAATTGTTTCTAGGAATGAAATGAATGAACGAAGAACTGTCTTTTCTTACATGGGTATTTCATACATTTATTTTTCGTATCTTCTCGTATTTCCTTTAGTTTTTCGACGAGATTCCTGCTCTGACAGTGTATACTGTAAATAAGACTATCTGCCAGTAAATGAAAAATTTAATTTATCGCACACAATGCAAGGTCCATCGGTTTTTCAACCGCAAGGGTTGATCATCAAAGAGTTTAATTTATTATCTCTAGCAAAAAACTAATTCAAAATTTTGAGAAAACCAAGAAAAATGAAAATTAGAGTACAACTGTCTTGTATGGCCCTTATATATTATTTTAGAGTAGATATTTTACATTTTTGATCATTGAAATAATTGCATGAATCATCAGCTTCCTCTTTTTAATCGCTTTTCTAAAAATAAAGGTAAACTTTACAGTGCTTTTCACTATTCTTATTTCGGGGGACAGTTTTGCCTCATATTCCAGTTCAATTCCAATATTAGTAGTGGTATTCCGACACATATTTTGTGAAGTGGGGCCACAAAATTCACCATTACAGTAAACCTGTTATCCGAGTCTCGGTTAACTGAGCCTGTCGTTTAAAAATAACAAACATAAATAAATAAGACATGAAAATTGAAAACTTATATCCTACTGGTTGCATGTAATTAATATGTGATTCTTAAAGTTTTTTGTCTGTAAGTTTTTTCCTGAGAGACTATTCTCCAGTATGGAGAAAGACCTTTCTAATTCTACATCAACTGTTGTTACTGTTGCATATCTGAAGCACACTATTGTATTTGAACTGAAACTAGATTTTAGGTTACCTTCAAATAATAATGTATTGAATATTAGCTTTATTCTTGCATAACTTTCGTTTGACAAAATTAATTATGTTAATTCATGGATTGAAATAAACATTATTTATTCATTTTTAAGGTTATCATAGCCTATAGCACACTCGTGCATACATTTATTATGAATAAATTTTCGATTTTTTTTCAGCACGCCATAACAGGAATCACCGCGTTGATGGCAGCTTCGATTCACGGACAATACGAAATTGCGGAAGAATTATTATTGATGGGAGCCAGAGTTGATCTGGCAATAAATCATAATAAGACTGCATTATATTTTGCACGCAAGTTTGGACATCCTAAGATCGTTGATCTTCTTACTTTGTACCAGTGAGTGATACTTCTCAAGGCTTTCAATCTATATACCATTGTAAAATTTAGACATCGTTGACCTTCATTATTAACATTGCTAATGCAGCAGAGAGCAGTCAGAATTAAGAGTAGAGCTGGTAGAATTGTCCACTGTAAGCCTCTATTTGTTGAGTTGCATTCTGACAGCGTTGAATTTTTACATTTATAGTAGCCTGGTTTTCTCTCATAAATCTAAAAAAAAGCCAACCGGCAACCAGAGAAGATAAGACTTTCATGAAGTGAATACTAGGCATAGGCATGACATCGAAATTCCATATGTCTGTTTGGAAAGGCTGCATTTCAGTCATTTCATAATGAAAAAGGGGATGCGTTTATTTAATAGATCGCCCTTCATGTTGGGATTCTGGATCTCACAGAATTCAAAAAGTTTATTATATAAATGGCTCAGCAGGAATCACTTTTATGATGTAAAATAATTTTTTCAACTACCACAAAGCTAGCATACAGCTTGAATTTTCTGCAACCGCTGAAACCGTATAGACACTCCTGTATTCATCTGTTGATTAGCTTTTTATTCTATTGTATTATCTATTATTTTCAAACTATTTTACGTCATCGTATGCAGGTTGTTTCAAAAATAGACCGACAAACTTCGTGAGCGGTTTCCTGACATTGAAATTGAGGAAAAAGTTCCAGTAAACATGGGTCCTAAAATGCTTTGTTTCCCCCTTAGTAACCATTTTGTTTTTTCACTTTTTTTCCCCAGAATGGTTTGACTAATTTTGTTGAAATTTGGCATGGTTGATACAGACCAAGTTGAAGGTCTGCTGTAAAAATGAAGCAACCTTATCTGAGGAAATATTTCAAAATTGGTGTGAACAACAAGTTTTCGAGTTATTTCAATTTAAATTTTCAAGTGCTCGCCGTTTTGAAATATTTTGTTAGATAAGGTTTCTTCATTTTTTTACAGCAGACCTTTATCTTGGTCTTCACCATTCCAAATTTCAACAAAATTAGTCAAACCATTCTGGAAAGAAAAAGTAAAAACTGTAAAAACTAAATGTCGACTAGGGGGAAACAAAACATTTTAGGACCCATGTTTACTGGTACTTTTTTCCTAATTTCAATGTCAGGAAACCGCTCACAAAGTTTGTCGGCCTATTCTAGAAACACCCTGTATATGCCCATGGATCAAGAGATATATTTATTTGTCTTCGTACTTTATACCATTGAGTAATACTACTTTTCAAGTTTCAATCCATGTACTGTTATGAAATTTGGACTTTGACCTTCTCACTTTATACCAGTGAGGGGTTCTATTAATTCCAAGTCTTTCAATCAATTCACACTATTATAAAGTGAGTATTTGCAATCCTTATTTAGATGTTTTGGTAATGATTTTCAATGGTAATCTTCTTCACAGGAACGATGTCAATGCCGATCTCATATTGGCTATCATCGACAGAATCCAATCCTCTAATCAGTATGGTGAGTAATTGATTTTATATTTTAATGTTTCCTTGTATTCCACTGCAATTGAAAACTGTAGAGGTTAAGTGGGGTGAATCCATTTTATCTATGACCGTGATATAATGCAATCATTACAGTTACATAATTGAAATCGAAACAGTTGCTTTTTTGAAATGGAATTTGAAACTTGTATCGCAATGACGACTAAATGACAAGGATGCTATAATAATTATTATGAAACGGTTCTAGTTCAACACTGAAACGGAACAATACACAATCGCTGTGTATGAAAAAATGGTATAATTGGGACTTACGAACATACACCACTTTTCTTCAAACCAATCCGGCTCTATATCTGTCTGCACTAAACAGTAGGCTGGAAAAGTGGTGTAAGTCAATTTTCAAGATTCTATTAAAACCATGAAAAATTATTCTAATTTTCTTAGAATAGGTATATAGTTTAAACTAATTTCTCACTTTTAATTAAAAATCCTTTAATACTACAGTACTTTCTTTAATTGAAAAATTGATAAATGCATTCATAAATTTTCAAATTGGTGTTGAATTTCTTAACGTGTTGTAGATAGGGGAAATTGAACCTTGATCTCCAGTGACATAACAATGATCAGCTGATTGAAGCTTGCTACTGAGCATCATCCTCATGAACACTACCTTGTATTCTATCTATTTTGATTCTGTGTATATATTTTCTTTTGTGTTTTGTGCAGGTGCCATACTGGTATTCTTGCCCGGCTATGAAGAGATAATGTTAATGATGGACAAGCTGGGCAAGCGTGAGGTGAAGCCGAATGAAGTCCAGATGGTGCCGGTCGCGTTGCATTCCAAAATGGACACCCGCGAACAGTATCGCGTCCTCAAGCCCGCTCCATATCGAAAGGTAGGCTCATTTATTCTTCACTTTTAATAAATACACTCAAGTATACAGTACAAAATTTATCCAAGTCACATGAAATGCAAGTATGTGATTCACTAGTATTCATTTATCTCATCCATGTAACCGTTTCTCACATAAGTATCTCATACTTTTAAGCATTTTTCAAACAATTTTTCATACATTTATATATGTATTTATTTGTATATATTTGTATTTTTATTTTGACGAAATAAAAATATTCAATTCTACAAAAAATATTCTATACATGTAGGTACCCAAATGTAACCGTATCTCAAACATTTTTATCTAGGACCATGTTGTAACGCAATCATTACAGTTTCTTAATCGAAATCGAGACAGTAGCTTTTTCGAAATGGAATTTGAAACTTGTATCATAATGGCCTCATTATGATACAGATTGAACATTATAAAACGTTTCTAGTACAATCTATAAAAAAAAGGTAAGGTGGAACCTACCCGTAAGGGTCTCCCCACCGATAAAAAACCATACGATAATATAATATATAGTACAATCTGATCCAGTTTCAAAACACTAGAATGGAAAAACTAGAAACGCAGCTGATGAAAGCGCTGTGTAATAGTTGCTCATGCGTGTGTTTAACTAACAGCTGTCCTAACCTTTCGGCTCTACTCATACTAGGAAACTCAAATCGCGTCGCTCGGCGACTGGAATAACAAAACATGTGTTTTCAAATTATGACGCTCAGACGATCCTGCAACCGCGTTGTCTGAACGTAATCATTTGAAAACACATGTTTTGTTATTCCAGTTGCCGAGCGACGCGATTTGAGTTTCCTAGTATGAGTAGAGCCATACAGTCAACATTGTGATGAAACGGTTGTTTGAATCAAGGTTAATTTAGATTGATAGTGTGGATATTCTTGTTTCTTGAAAAAATGGTGTATGCAATTGTTGTATTTTAGCCTTTAAACGACTTGTGAGATACCTAAAAATAACTCGCGGCGTTGCCGCTCGTATTTTAACCTCGGTATCTCAATAGTTGTTTAAAGGCACTCGTAATACAACCATTTCATAATACTAGTTTATGTAAATCAGCTGTGATTCTATTTAATTTCACTTCAGTTTTTTTGAAACTGGATGCTGGATCTGATTGAACTATAAACGGGTTCATGTAAAAGTTTGTCAAAAGGTTTCATTTTGATAAAAGTTACAAATTCCATTTTAAAATGCAACGGTTCTGATTTCAGTTGTGAAACTGTAATAATTGCATTATTACATGGTAGTAGATAAATAAATTTTCTAGCATTTAAAATAATCTCTCTACTCTTGGTATTGTATTGAAAGATGGAATTGATGATAAATAGGTATTATATTATTTGTATTTTGTTACAGATTCTCACTTTGTAGTATTGTAGATTATATTTGATGATTAAACTCGATTTGTTTGCAGGTAATTCTGTCGACCAATCTGGCCGAATCATGGATTATGCTGCATAACGTTGTGTTTGTAATTGACACGGGGCTGGTGCGCGGCGGAGAGATTGGGGTGGGGGCTCGTACAGAGCCGTGTTCGCAGCTGTGCGTGCGTCAGCGCAGTGCGTGCGCCGGTCGTACGCCGGCCGGCGTCTGCTAGCATCTGTTTAGCAGTTGAGATTATAAGAGGATGGCTCCCGGACGCCAACCGGAAATACTACGCACGCCGCTGCAGGCAAGTCTAGAAACATTTATTGCTACTTTTTTATTCATTTATAAGTCGTCACCTATTGCTATTCGCTGTGTGCACGTAGGTGGTGGGGATAATAAAATCAACCCCTGCGCTCACGTGGAATTTATATGAACGAAAACCGGAAATTTAACATGATAAAGGATAGGGAATAAGCATTTACAATGCATTTAAAGTATTGTCGTATTCCTAATTGTATAAATACCGTTTACAATAGTAATTGCGACTTCTATTCCTTCCATATTTCCAATCGTAAATTGATTCAACAAAGAAATCGGATCTCAGTTTTGAAGTAATCGAGTGAAAAATTGTATCAATAAATGAATAAAGTTGAAAATAATGAATAAATTAGGTTATACACAGCGAGGTGCCTTAGCTAAATTTAAGCCATACGCTAAATAATAGTAATGAATAAATTTGATTGTGTGTGCAGAACTTTTGTCTACAAACGAAACTGCTGGCACAGGGCAATATAGCTGATTTCATGGCGCAAACGCTCGACCCGCCCTCATCCACAGTGGTGGGTACTGCAGTGAATTTCCTCAAGACAATAGACGCCCTTGGCCAATATGAAGAAGTAAGTAAACAATTTATTCTAGTATGTTATATATAATTTATTAGCCAGCAGAGCTAGAGAGGGGGGCTCCGCCCCTGGACCCTGGCAGAATCATTTTCATAAACTAGAAGAGTGAGCGCTCATCAGGGGTCCGCCCTCAGACACAGTGAGCGCTCCAGTGCTCACCAGGGCTTCACCTTACGCCGTGATAGTGAGCAGAGGGGGGCTTCACCTCATAGACACAGTGAGCACAGGAGTCACCAGGGCGCCCTCCACATAGTAGATATTATTTCAAAGAATAATGTCATATAATTAAAAAATCATGCATAAACATAAACTATTCATTTTTGATATGTGACAATACTTGAAAAGTAATAACAAAAACTATTATTAAGATTTAAGCAATATGTTTCCAATCTGGTTAGTATATTATATTTTAATTAACATAAGTTTTATATTATTAATTAAACCAGAAGATAACAATGTTCTGTCCTGTTTGTGATAATACTAGGGGTAACCAAAACTTGGCCCGCGGACCGTCTGTTCTTGCCCATCACCGCTTTAGATTGATAATGTAGATATTATTGTTTTTTCTGGTCATAGATAAAATGGTGTATGCAATGGTATTTTAGCCTTTAAACTACGAGATACCTGTGAACTAATAACTCGTATTTAACCCTCGGTATCTCACTCGTCGTTGAAGGCTCTCATAATACAACCATTGCATCAACTACTATTATTCTTTTGAAGCAATATCAAGAGTAGACACTTTTTAAAGGTTGGAAAATTTATTTTTGATGTTGTTTGTTTCAAAATAAGGTTCAAAAATAATTGAATGGGTTCATGTTCGCTTGTAATACCATATCAGAATTTATAAATTTGCAAAAATATGACGTCGGCGGCAATCGAAAATATTCCAATACACTGTTATGTACCTTTTCACACCAATGACAACACTGTGATTATAGTCTCTGTAGCTAACACTATGCTTTCTGTATGATTGTTCACTACCATGTCGGGTCTGTTATATAAATAAATAAATATTTATTTTTCAATAAAACCTATAACTATTACAAATACGAATTCAAAATAATTACAGTTAATAATATGAAGATTTGTAATTAAAAAAATCATAAGCAAAATATTGTTATGTGCATGTACATGTGTTTGTTTGGAAAATTGACCTACTCCGCTATGGCACGCCATGTCCTGGAGTAGGTTTGAATTGTTGTGAGCAAATAAGTGTTGAGTGATAGTAATTAGTAAGTGTTAAGTGATTGAAGTCTTGTGTGTGTATGATTTTTATGTTATGTGATACTATAAATGGTTTCAAATTACTGTTTCTATATCCATATAGTTTTGTATTATTATTCTATCAATTTTTGTGTGTGTACCATGTTTTATTTGAGGAGTAAACGAGATTTTGATTTGATTCGAGGTGACTCTGCTGGGTCTGCATCTTGTAGATCTGGCAATTGCTCCTCATCTCGGGAAGGCCCTAATCTATGCCGTATTGCTGAAGTGCCTCGATCCTGTTTTGACGGTAGTCGCAATGCTTTCGTACGAGTGAGTAACTAACGTTTACTTAAGAGTGGGCAATAGTAGTCAGCCATTGGAAATGGTCCCAAAACATCAATATAATCTTTTGATTATATTGAAACCGCGCCGTTATTTTTGGACAGAAAATTACGTTTGAAGTGTCGTTGGAAAGAGAATAAAATCTTCAGGGGTTCTTCTTTTTACTTTTTTAATTAGAAAATTACTGCAATAATTACATAAAAAAAAGCTTTTTCAAGTTTGAACATTTTTGAGGTTTTTTGGAAGAAATATTTTAAATTTGAAAAAGACATGCCCCTGTAACATTTAATAATTTATCAAATGAAATTTTTTTTCAAAAAGATCTGACGTATAATGTAAACGTGATGTGTTACAGGGATGTTTTAGCATTGATGTTCAGGGAAATGCATGTAATTTTTTTAAATTTACATTGATCATATGGGGCATCAATCCAATATGGCCGACTACTACCGCCCACTTAATTATCATATAACTTCATAATTGTAATTATTACTTTACCATAATAATTAATTGAACGAAATTCCTAAGTAATGCCATATAATATTCTGAAGACTTTGCTATTTGCAAATATTGACAACAGATTAATAGCTAGTAAGGAAATTCGATGAACGCTACTGCACAAAAAACTTTCTCCCCGGGCGGGAATCGAACCCAGCACCTCTGGTATTCATGACCAGCGCCTTATCCACTCGACCACCGGAGATCTTCTGTATAGCAGCGTTCATTTTTGACTTAGCCAATTTAGCCAGATAATATAAAGATGGAAGGTAATGAGACATTGCAACCATACAGTTGCACATTCCATTTTCTTGTAAAATGTTTGAGTATAATGAATAAAGATTTGATTGAATTTATTTGTTTATTGTTGCACTACTTTGTAGCGATCCGTTCGTGGCCGCCTCATCCGACTCAGCGCGCAGCCACGAGCTGTTGGTGCGGCGTTTTATGGGTGGCCTGTCGCAGTCCGACCACTGCGGGCTGCTGAGGGTGTACATGCGCTGGCTGGAGGCGTGCAGTCGCGGCCAGGGGCGCGCTTTCTGCGACGGCAACCGGCTGAGCGAGGCCAGGCTGAAGCTGGTCTACACACACAGACAGCAGCTGCTCACACAGCTGCGCAGTGCGGGCCTTGTGCGCAACTATGCTGGTCAGTTCAATTCAATTTATTTATTCAATCTTTTTAGAATATGAAAAGTTCTTCATTTTATAGATTTTATGGAATCATACTCACAAGACCTGAGTCCGTTCGTGAGTATGAGTTACTATATAATAATAACAATATTACATAGAAATTACCTAATGAAAGATTATACTAATAAACAAAATTGACAAAATAAATTTCACAATAAATATAGAAAAATGAAAGAGATAAATATTTAACGAAAACAAACAAAAATCAATGACCAAACACCAAGAGGATGTCATAAATGAATAGATTGGGTTCAAATTCAAATAATCATTTTTCAATAAAGTTGCATTTACAAGAGTCTACGCTCAACAACATTGATAGTGTCACAAATATAATCTAACATGAAATGAAATATTCATTGAGGTGATAAATTGGAGGGAGGAGACGTAAAAAGACAGAGATCATAAAAATGAAGAAAGCCAGAAAAAGGAAAAAAAAATACAACTAGTTCTCTTCCCTTGAAAATCTAAGACATTCTTCGACCGAGTACGGGGCTCTCTCCAATAAAACAATCTTTATTCTCTCAATCATGTCCGGAAGTTAGTTAGATTTTTAAATCTTGTGGGAGGCCATTAACTAATTTCATCCCACAATAGTATGGACCTTTTCTAGAAGAGAAAGTCTATGCAGGTAACCGAGGATCGAGCCACTGTTCCTCGTATTATAGTGATGATCAAGCACAGACGCCGAGAATACACTCCAGTTCTTACCACATATTATGTTATAACATCCAGGAAGTACATGGCCGGTAGGGTTAATAAACCCTCTCTCACAAAAAGGCCTGCAAGATGTTCGTACTCCAAGATTAAACATTATTCTCAGAGCTCTTTTCTGCTTCCTGAAAACTACGACAAGGTGCGTGTCATAGCCACCCCAGAATATCAAACTGTAACGTATGACAGACATGAGATAGCCATGGTAGATCGAACGCAGGGTTTGACCCCTAGCACCCCTAACACACCTTAACGAGAACAGAATAGCAGATACTCTGTGCACAAGACGCTGCACCTGATCACCCCATCTCAAATCACTCTGAAGTCACTCAAGTCACTAGGTTCTCCAGTCACTGAGCTAAATATCCATCTCGAGGTAGCACTAGCTAGGGCTCTATAAACACCAGGTATTCTCATCTTCCGCCATTTTGGTGTTAGACTTCAAACAGCTGTTTATGAAATAGAGCATGAGTTAGGTGAGTGCGTACAGATCAGTTTAGAATTTTCAAGATCAGTTTAGAGATTATATAATATATATATATATTATGTATAGAGATTAAAGCTGCGTTAAATATGAAAACTACCCAAAATGGTTAATGGGTGAGAATACTTTAAATTTTTTCTCATGAACAGTATGCTATTCAAAAAAAAAAAAAAAAATGAAAAAGGCGGAACGCAGTAAGCTTGTTGCTCTCTGTAAGCTTGTTCAATCAGTGCTGTCGCCAGATGGATATTTAGCTCAGTGTCTTCGGTTGCTATCAATTTTTCATGATATCAATTCGATGGCCAAAATTGATTTCCCATTAACATTCTCAGGTAAGCTGATTAATAAACAGGTCAGCTGAAAATCACCTGAGTTATAGTTCTTCAGCCTCCAGCGGGAAAATTTAAATTGAGGTTTGGTTTCTTCAATCTTATGGCTATTGGCAAAATCTTCGACCATGTATAGAATAGACACGTTCGTAGCTATAGCCGTTGAAGCCAACATAAATTGGATTGAGTGACGTCACTTTGGGGCAAAACTGCTAGTCAAAACTATACGAGCGTTCTTCGCTTTCGTATTATACACTCAATATCTGGGGACTGAGCTCTGCTCAATACATAAGCACAGGAATGGAAATTATAAAGAAAAACATGAAATTAAACTATATTTACTATATTATTATAGCAACCGATGTGTTTCGATATTTTTCTCAATTTTGGTAGTGGAGACGCTGCTTTTACCAAGGAAGTTAGTGTAGTCGCAGATTGTGTGCATATTTTACATGTGATCAGATGATTGAAATGTATTATCTCAACAGCTGAAATAATCTTGTCTCACTCCCACACTCACTCTCTGATTGTTGTTCCCAAAGTGACGTCATGTAGCAGTAAAGATGTTTGCTTGCGAGACTTCTGGCGTGAAGATAGGAAAGACCGTGTCTATTCTATACATGGTCGAAGGGCAAAGGTATGGTGGTTTCGTCCGAGCTAAACAATCGAAAGTGTGACATTCAATGTCCAGTCTATGTAACTCATTGTAAAAATGTGTTAAGTTTTGTTTAATATTTTCAATTGATTGATTGTTTTGCAGGAAGTGATGTAAGAGATCTGAATCAGAATTCGGAAAAGTTGTCAGTGGTGAAGGCAGCGCTAACTGGTGGTCATTATCCGAACCTGGTGCGAGTTGATAGGAAGCTGAATGCCCTACGAACACAGTGAGTACAATTTACAAGATCAGCATTTTTTTCAAATTATTACCATTGTCTCGAAATTCTTTCAATATTCTACAGTGCTCACAACTGAAAGTATTTGACACGAACATGGAACGCTTATGAATGATGCATTTCAAGGATCGCTACTTGAAATCTATCTATCAACATTATTTTAGTTTAGTTTATTCCAGCTATCTTCTTCATTTCAAGTATTCATAAATATCCATAAATTAAATATCCTTTTATGACGCTTGTGGGCTCCGCACCAACGTGTTTGTAAGTGTGCGTCGCATGATTAATGACTGCGTTCAAGAACTACTATTTTTTAATTGAATAATCGTTTTATTGCAGCGACGAGGTGAGTGTGACCTTCCACCCGTCGTCGCTGCTGCGCTGCGACCAGCCGCAGGACTTCCCCGCCAAGCTGGCCACCGAATGGGTGGTGTTTGAGGAGAAGAGGGAAGGCGAGTTGCGCGTCTGCTCCCTCATCACTGATATAACGGTGGCTTTATTTGCCGGACCAGCCCGGCTTCCCAGGGATTGTTTCATTAAACCAGAAGGTGGGTTAGGTTGACATTTTCCCAATAGTGATGCCCATGTAAACCCAAGGCTAGAATTCAGGGTGTTTCAGAACTCCCTACCAATATTCTAGGGCATTGTTCCTGAAGAAACATATCTAAATATCATATTTAAATTTCCCTGAAGTCCTTAGTTACTCACACAGCTGCCATTTTGTTTTTTTTCACTTATTTTTTTCCAAATATATGAAATTTAAACTTTGCAGCAACATTTGTGCAGCAACTCTGTTCTTATGTTTTATAAAAGAACAGAGTCAATGGAAGTATATGTAATCTATAAGAGGTTGAATGCTGAGTATAACAAGAGGATAAGGGAAGCTAAGCGATGCGCAACTAATAGCCGCATTGCATCCTCAAGCAATGTCACTAAGACCGCATGGCAGATTGTCAAAGAAGCATGTAATACGAGTTCGTTCAATACACCTGATATTGATCCAGAGATATTCAACCATTTCTTTGTGGATTCTGTTGAAGATATTGTCTCTGCCTCGAAATATAATTTATCTTCCAGCCAGGAGTATATTGCAAGAGCCGGTTGTGCTGGAGTTGAATTTTTCTGGCATGAAGTTGATGAATCTGAAGTGATTGATGCGGTCAAGTCTTTGTCTCATTCTAAAAGTGT
Source organism: Laodelphax striatellus (assembly GCA_017141395.1). Classification (NCBI taxonomy): domain Eukaryota; kingdom Metazoa; phylum Arthropoda; class Insecta; order Hemiptera; family Delphacidae; genus Laodelphax; species Laodelphax striatellus. The sequence continues at coordinate 20,685,126 of CM029544.1, read as the reverse complement.
AGATGTATATGGGTTCTCGAATTGTTTTATTAAAGACATCATCCTTGTAATAGTTAATCCTTTAACTCTCTTAATTAATTTGTGCATAAGATTCAGGATTTTTCCTGGTTGTTTGAAAATAAGCAGAGTTATCCCTGTTTTTCAAAAAAAAGGGATAGAGGCAACGTAGGAAACTACAGACCAATCAGTCTTATCCCTATATTATCTAAAATATTTGAAATAATTTCTTTTAGGCAGATAGTGAGATTTTTTGAAATAAATGAGCTGCTGTCTCCTGTGCAATTCGGATTTAGAGCTGGCAAGTCAACTTCAGATGCAGTTGAACATTTAATAAGGCTGGTAATGGATGCTTTTGAGAAGAAAGAATACGCAATGCTAGTTCTGTGCGATTTGTCCAAAGCATTTGACTGCATAAAGCATGAATTGCTGATAATGAAACTTGAGCACTATGGAATTAAAGGTAAAGAACTGGCTCTAATTAATTCATATTTGGAAGACAGGAGACAAATAGTATGTGTTGGCAACAAGTCATCTCAAGAGGTTAATGTCAGGTATGGGGTCCCCCAGGGATCTGTTCTTGGGCCACTTCTTTTTCTGATTTCAATAAATGATTTGGCTTATGTCTTACCCCAGAGACCAATCCTATATGCGGATGACACAACACTTATTGTACAGCACAAAGACTACAATGTATTGCATGAAATGGAAACAATTATTTTTAATGAAGCAAAGGAGTGGTTTGAGGCGAATGGATTAAAGCTTAATATTGGAAAAACCTCAAAAATTATATGCAGTCTGCGCTCTGTAGATGAGCCTCAAGCACCTTCAGTAAGGTTGCTAGGTTTTGACATAGACCCAAAATTGTCCTGGAGTGTTCATGTTGAGAATCTGTGTACAAGGTTATCAAGATCAACGTTTGTTCTTAGAAGACTTAGAGATCAGCTATCAATCCAGCATCTAAGAATGGTGTATTTTGCTCTGGTTCAGAGTCATCTAGCTTATGGCCTGCATTTGTGGGGTCACACAGCCCACCTCAAATATCTATTGCTGTACCAAAAGAGAGCAATTAGAGCTATTTTTCGTAAGAATCAGCAAGAGACTTGTAGACCTCTGTTTATTCGACTCAATGTATTAACAGTATTTAACTTGTATATACTAAGTTCAGTTCTATACATAAAAAAGAACATATCGTCGTATGTTCAGCGGTCCCAGATACATGGCTTCAACACACGATCGAGTCAGATGTTGCATTTGCCACGATGTAGAACAGACAAATCATATAGAACATGCTTTGTAAGTGGCGTGAACTTATTTAATAAGCTTCCTGTTGTAGTCAAGAATATGTCAGCCAAAGAATTAAAAAATAAATTGTTTAGTTATTTAGTGGAAAGACCTTATTACTCAATTGAAGAATTTCTGAACACTGATTGTGATATAAGATTCTAGTTTACAGTACCTGCCTAAATGATTGTAATTCATGTATTTTTTGTTTTTATACTATTTTGCTTTGTACCTGACAACTCCTGTATGAATTGATATTTGACAAGATCTTATATTCATGTATGAATCAATTGATCTAATAAATGAATATTATTATTATTTATGACAACTAGGAAAAACTACAAAAAAATTATAACAATTTTTTAAATTCATAAAACAAAATGCGGCCATTTATAATTGTGTTTCTTAAATAACTAGAAAACCGTTATTACAAAAATTGTACAAGAATAACTTTTTTCAGTAAATTCAATTACAAATCGATTGACACTTTAGTTTCAAGATTGGACGAATATGGCAGCTTTATTGATAGGTGACCGCTGGAGATTAGTTGCTCTCCTTTTTACTGTCTTTAAAATTTACACAAAATAATCTAAAATCGCTTACAAATAACATGCAAAGCAGACAGAGACTGTTGTATTGTTGTGGCAGACTTTAGCCGCATGCCCAGGATGCACTGCAACACTTACCCAGGAAAAATGCCCTGCCTAGAATATTGGTAGGGAGCTCTGAAACAACCTGTAGAATAGATTGACTTACTTTTCATTACTTTTTACCTTTAATAAGGTAAAGGAAGGCCCGTATATATAACACTATAATAGTTCTGTGTTATACAGGTTATTATTTATGTTATCAAATATCTGTGATGAAAAATATTACAGTGTAATGGACTATTATAATAGTCTATAAAATCAAAAAATACTTTTTTTAAATGCTGATGTCTGTTTTCTAAGTGAAAACAAACTTTCACCATTTTCCCTATCAAGGGTTAATTGGTTATGTTGGTGAAGTGGAACAACCCTACTCGGGTCTCCCCACTATTAAAAGCCATACGCTAAAAAAATAATAGTCTATAATCGGATGTCTATGTAATTATGGTCTCTTGAGGCTCGATTACATGGGGCGAGTTTACTGGCTACTAACCTGCTTTTTGGCTAGTAGCTAGTAAACTAGCTCCGTGTCATCCTATACTAGCACACTATAGCCTTCTAGCCGGCTTGTAAAAAAGCTGGGGAAGAAGTTGAAGACCGGTCAACTTTACTAGCTACTAGCCGGCGTTTGAGCGAGCAAGCTAGTAAACTAGCCGTATGTAAAGGGATTTTCTAGTTGAAAAGTGGCAAGTTGCAAGCCAGTGGTGGTGAAAACGTCAGCTGCAAAATGTCTAGTTGCAGAGTGAGTGAGTGGAACGGCGGTTTCGATTCGGCGAATTACTAGCCGGCTAGTAGCTAGTAAACTCGCCCCATGTAATCGAGGTTTTAGAGAGAAACTGTGCGGGACACTTTGTATGTTATAGCTATCATGTTATAATATACACTGTGCATTCAAAAACGTTCAGTTCATCCTAATGAATTAATATGTGTTGGATAGGAAAAATGCGAATAAAATACGAACAGTTGTGGAATTATTATGCGAATAAAAGAATACAAGGAGCTGGGAACAAAAGCAATGAATACGAAATGAGGGCAATCAAAAGATAAAACTTCCGCAGTCTGAGGGAAAGGGGAAAAAGCTCCCTTTCAGAAATTTATTGTCTCAGCTGTATTGGCGATTGTTGCATGTGATGCGTGAAAAATGTTACTTCTTTGTCTTTCTCTTCTTTTATCTCCTCCCAACTCTTCTTTTTTCTTTTTCTTTCTTATTCTTCTTATGCTCCTTCTTCTTCGTTTTTCTTATCCTTCCTCCTCATGTTCTTCTTCTCCTTCTTCTTCCTCCTCTTCTTCTTCTCCCTCTTCTTCTCCTTCTTTTTCTTCATCACTTTTCTCGTCGTTCTCTTCTCCCACTTTTCCTCTTTCTCTCCGCGATTTTCATGCATATCGTGCTTATTCATTCATTCTCTCATAAGATAGAGAATTCGATAAATAAATAAATAGCTTCAAATTTTTCGTCTATTTTTATGCATGTATTTTTAATTATTTTATTTTTGAAATGAAATAAGTTTATTTATTTATCTATCTATTTACTTATTCATTAATTTAATCAATGATCCATTCATTGATTGTTTGTTTAACAGATACTGATGGTGACGACAGTGGCAGTGCCACATTCCAAATGGACGACTGGCTGGTTTTCCAGCTGGAGCCATACGTGGTGCCGCTGGTCATAAGGATGCGCAGCATGTGGCACGCGTTGCTACAAAAGCGCCTGCGCTATCCTCATCAACGATTATCAAGGGTCAGTTAGTTTTTAAGATAAAATAAATAATTTTAAAGGTGATTATTTCTTCTTCCAAAATGGTCAAGGTCAAGATGAAGGTCTGCTGTAAAAAGAAAGAACCAACCTCATCTAACGAAATCAATACCTAACAATCATATCAACAATACATATCAGTTGAATACAATTTATGCTGGCTATTAATAGAAATACATACACATGTATCGTTCTTAGTGGCGAAGCATGGTATACTTATTTGGTCATTACTCCTGAATCATCCTATCGTTAAGTCACGTCAGAGACCCTGAACTGTTCAGGAGTGACCTAAAAACTCTGACATCAGACCTGAGCCAGCCAGGTTACACGGAATTATTATTATTATTATCTAACGAAATATTTCAAAATGGCTGGCAACAACAAATTTTCGAGTTATTTCAATTAAAAATTTCAAATGCCCTTTTTCAAAACTACTTTTTATGGTTATTGCTAAAATTCATAAGAATGAATGTGATTTATGATATCATAATACTCAATATTACTTATAATGCCATATATCTATTAAATTAAAAAAGTTTGGTGCAGAGTAGAGTAGATTTTTAAAGTTCGTGGAGAAGTTTGAGTAGACCGATTTTGATGCGGTGTGCGCCAAAAGAAAGATAAAATAGCTATTTATGTATTAAGAGCGTAAAGCGTGACCTTATTGCTCGAGCAAAACAGTTATCACGCGACGTGTAGCGGGCAGTTGTAGAAAATTTGATTTTACGCAGGCTCCATTTGATTTTAAAATACTGTAATCATTTTAAATGGGAGAAAATGATGAAAACCAAAAACCATCTGTTGGCAATAAAATGTACTAAATTATTAGATCTACTGAGTTAGTTTGTGAAATGTCACATTGATAGAGCTTAGAAAAGTTTTTCTGAAAGTAGTACAGTGTACTATAAATAGTACACTATTGAGTACAAGGTAGGATTTCATTGGTAGGACTGAGCTGTCAGCTACAGATAGTCAGAATAGCAACGATGTATCAAGGTTATTAGAGGGAAGGTTGAACACTCGCTGGTGTAAGGCGCAAAGTGGAGGGGGAATTCTGATTTCTTGATTCATGTAACATCACACTCGCGGTCCGCCAATTATCAGTCAATTATCAACACCCGATATTATCAAAATAAATTATCAAAATGACGCAGCCGAATCAGTCCCTCCTCCCAACAGCTTGTGGATTCAAAAAGCATTAGGAATGGTTCAACCAACTATCTAATAACCTTGACTATGTATAAGATTTAAAAAAAAATTGCTTTGCGCTGCAGGGGGTGAACTCGTTTTTTATTAAAATAAGCGTTTTCTCAACTGAAAATTAGTAATAACACTAAAAGCTAGTTGACTGTAGCCAGTCGACTGTCATCGTGTGGTTGCGCCTTTAAAGATAGTATTATTGAAATAAAACACTAAAAGATATTGTCAATTCCACTACTTTATTATTAACAGCACTGGACCGCGGTTTCGTGACTACACCAGTCACATTTTTATATAATAATAAAATATTGGAATTGAGAATATCTTGTAGTGTTTTATTTCATCATGGAGTTCCACAACATCAATAAGACTTCTATAAATAAGTTATAGTATTATTGATTTACTAAACAGAAGGGCTGTAGAATATCTTATGTAAAAAGGGTTGAACAGGGTGATTCAGATAAGTCAGAACTGTAACTAATTATGCAGTTCAGTTGGACAGTTTTAAGAATTTCTTTTGTTTGTTTTGTCGGAGAGCTTTGACCTTCGAGAACATATCCCACTCCAAGCACACACCCCCCACCACAAGCGCTGGTGTCAGGCAGAGAGCGAATTGTTGTCAGTCCTTCACGATGCTTACGCAAGAGCAGAGTCGCATTATTGGAAGCATACTTTTCAGTAAAATGTTACAATGTAAAATGTTTCCATTCCAGGGAAAACAACAGTTTATGATACTGTGAAACGTTTTCGTGAAACAGGAAGTGTTAATGATAGGTCTCGAAGCCCGAAGTGTTAACACCACCAATTTAAGGAGCGCGTTCAGCAGTCTTTGCTGCGGTCTCCTAGTAAATCAAATTATGTTATGTATTAAAAATGTTATAATATTATTTTATATGGTAAATAAAGTATGTTAAATATAAAATATAGATAAAACATTAAATAAAAACTTATAAATAAAACATTTTATTATCCATCCAATATTTGAGTTCTGACTTATCTATCCAATATTTGAGTTCTGACTTATCTGAATCACCCTGTAGAATGATCATTAGGTTAATGGAGCGGTGGGATTTGTTACAGAACGATGAGGCTGTGATCGAAGCGTTGGTTGCCGTGCTGCGCAGCCAGGAGGAGGAGGCGGGCTTGCAGCAGCCCAGGGGCATCGGCGCCAAGCCTCCAAATCCTCTTGAATCACTAGATCTGCAGTTCGCTTAGTGAGTTGCCACATTCATCTGCTGTTTCTCTATTAAATACGCAATTCTACCACGCCCTATCTCTGTAACTCCATCTAACTCTGCCTCCTCCATCGCCGCCTCTTCTTCTCCGTATCCTCCTCCTCTTTCTCCTTCTCCACCTCCTTCTCCTCCTCCTACTTCACCTTCTCCACTTCCTCCTCCTCCACCTTCTCCTCCACTTCCTCCTCTTGCTACTCCCCTCTTCTTCCTCCTCCTCCTCTTCCTCTTTCTCCTCCTCCTTCTCTTCCTTCTCCTCCTCTTCTTCTTCTTCCCCTCCCAAGCCCTATCGCTTTCTCTATCACTCCTCCTTCCCCATCTTTCTGTCTCACTTTCTCTTTCTCTCCTTCTCTTTCCCTCCCTTCTCACTTTCTCTTCCTCTTCCTCTCCCTCGATCTCCGTAATAACTATCATCACCTAGAATTCGAGCCAATATAAGTTGCAATATACGAAGATCCCTCGTTCATGAATAAAGTATCTAATCTCAAAAATATGAAAATATTGAAATCGAAACAGTTGCTTTTTCGAAATGGAATTTGAAACTTGTATCGTAATGACGACTTTAGGAAACAAATGCTATATTTTGAAACGGTTCTAGTTCAATCTTTTCTAGTTTTAAAACACTAGAACGAACAAAACACAATCGCAGCTCATGCGTTTGCTCTTTTACCAGCTTCCTAACCTATAAAATGAACATTGAAATAGAACAATGGTCGTTTGAATCAAGGTTTGTTTAGATTTTCAATGTAGATATTATTGTTATTTGTTGGTCGTAGATAATAGTAGTTTATGCGATGGTTGTATTACGAAAGCCTTTAAATGACGAGTGAGATACCGTGGTTAAAATACGAGCGTCAACGCCGCGAGTTATTTAAAGGTATCTCATGGTTAGATGATTTATGAGGTGGAATCTAAATCTCTCACTTTTCAGTAGTCTACTGTGTGGGAGGTAAAAGTCATTCGTATACCTACCAGAAATATGTATAGATAAAGATCTTCTGCATGCTAACTGATTAATGATTTATTATTGTATGTATTAGAGATTGAAAACATTTTGAGTTTGACTTGAATTTCCATTAAAATCAATATGATGCTATAGAGTGTAAGTTATATAATCATTTACAGTGGAAACTCGGTTTTACAAACCCCGATTCAACATATTTATTTCAAATTTCCTTGAAACGTATAAAACACTAAAATGTAGATACATTGCTACCCCGATTTTACGAATACCCTGATGAAACTATTTTTTCCTTGGTGCCCTGATCTACGTGAAATCGGGCTTCACACTGTATTCTGTATTTACTCTGTATTCGGGCTACTCTGTATTTATTTGTCCATTGATTTATCTATTAGAATAAACTATGCCATTATAGTTTGTAAAACATAAATAGTTTACAAGTTTTTAGCAAATGAAACAGGAAGAGAGCACAATTTTTTCACTTGTTTGGTGTTTTGAGGCTATTTCCATCAGTTTATTTTGGGGAGAAGTCAGAGTTACTCATTAAGGAGAGAAAAATCCATTAAGGACTCGAATCCAATAAGGAGTCTGGTGAGAATAGAATCCATTTTGAAAGTTGAGCTTAAAAGTTTTTTTACATAATTTGACCCATTGATTGGGCTAATAATTGTAGGCGAAATAGAGGCGAAAAATAATAAATCTGGCCAAAATTAAATTATTGATTTCTTCCAGTGCTATTGCTTTATACTATAATCAAGCAAATTATCTGAAACCCCTGTCTCTTTTGTATAGTGAATGATTTTGTACACAAATCATTATTAATTTTTAACTTCTAATTTGAACTTTTGCTTTTCAGGGACTCAAGGATCATGACCACTCATCAACATACATTTGATGAATGATGAACAACACATATCACATTTTAATAATTAATGAATTAGTTTTATTGTAAAAATTACTTATGGACTTATGGAAACAGCTTTGTACAGAATCAATGTTTTATCATTAATTTATTCCTTGTTTAGATGAAGTAATTGAATTTTTTGTTGAGGTTGATGCATAGATGAGCTCTTGACTTGTACGTGGATACAAGAACATAAAACGTGTTTATGTTCTCCGGACGTTCCAGATATGAGTGAATTCAAAAGGGAGCAAGTATTAAAAGATCTGAAAGAGCTTTCAAGTAAGAGAGGAAGATCTATTTAAAAATTATTTTTTCAGTCTATGTTAATTTATTATATGACTGATGTATGTAATTTTATTTTAAAAAAATCCTATCTGTCCCTATTCACCCCATATAGTAGGTCTGAAAAGGAATTTACATGTTATATAAACGAGTGTCACCCCAGTGTTAGACTGAATAGGGACAACCATACCAAAATATATTGAAAAAGTGGTAGAGGTAATTTTTTCAATTCCAAAGAGTACCTTGGCCTACATTTCAACTCTTGGCCTATACCAAGAGTTGAAACCACGAATGAGTCATGAACAAAATAATTTAATTTTTGTGTGTCATGAGAAAAAAATGTGAAAAACTGTTCCTATATTCACCCTTTATTTATTTATATATAAATGTGTAGATGAATTATTGTTACAAAAAATTGAGGTTGATATAAATAATAACGTATTTAAGAGAAATATTGGTTCACCATGCAAGGTGTTATTTTCTATAAGTACATGATATAAGAAGTATTATTATACAAATAATGATGATGTTTTGATTTAAAACATAAATTATTCTGATTTATCTTTGAAATACAGACACAGTATCAATCAATTAAATTTTGTCATAATATTCTGATGAGAAAAAGAGTTTGAGTGACTGCTCAGCTTTTTCAAATATTCTAAACATATTATGTAAGTAGGCCTACTTCTGAACTTCTTTTGTCGTAAATTTTATCAATCAACTTGAATCTGTTATCAAAATGTTGGTTTTCATACTGTATATTCGAATTCTAGCGGACGTCAATATCTAGTCCTAGAACACTTCAGTGCGTAGGCCTATTCTGTTCAATATTTGAGTATTTGGAGTGAATTTCAATCTTTTAGGTGTTATAATTCTGTGTTCCATGCTTGACTTGCATTTTTCAGTATAAAAGATTGAACTCTTCACTCCAATGGAGTTCATTTTTAAAGGTGATAAACGCATGCCAAGTAGGGTGCAAAGAATTATAACACCTAAAAGATTGAATTCATTTCAAACACTCGTTGAACAGATTAGTATAGACAGTAATCAGCCAAAACATTTTTGTTCTCCTTTCACATCAGTGCTAATGTGATGAAGACATTCAACATTTGTATACCAATATTTTATTGAACTGACTTCAGTCCTTCTACCAACGGGCTCCCTCGATTGAGGGCTGCACCTTCAGCAAACTATTGTTTTCCCATCAATTTTACTTGTAGCCTACAACCTATTTTACTTGTAGGTTACTGACCAACAGTGGTAATGCAACTACCTGATGCCAAAACCACTCAGGGCCGATTTCTCCAACGACGATTAAACCAATTTTTGGATTAATCATATATTTTAAAACATATGAAAAAAATAAAACTTGGTTTAATCGTCGTTGGAGAAACCGGCCCTCAGTAGAAAACAATTTCGTTATGAAATTGGATAAAATATGTTCATATTTTTTATAATACAATACGGTACCTAATATTAATTATTATGTTTGGCGATATTTAAAAACGGGTTTTGATTCATCTTGAAATTTCAGAGCGTCAGAATTAATCAAAGTTGGAAATCTATTCAATAATTGAATTGAAATATTTTAAAAAATGCTTCAAATATGAAGAAAATCATAATAAATATTGTTATTACGGTACTTCAACAATGTCTTTTTAATTTCTTTAACTTGCCTGAACATGTCTTATGATTGTATTCATTGCTTGAAAATATTTTACAGTGTTTCTTAACAAAGATACCATTCTTTAACCATGGCTTCCTTACTTGTAAGACAATATAAATAGCAAACAAATGAATATTGCTAATTCAATTATTACCATATCATATAAAATAATAGAAAAATGTTAATATAGTGTAGTGTTGAATAAAATATGAAGAAAATCATAATAAATATTGTTATTACGGTACTTCAACAATGTCTTTTCAATTTCTTTAACTTGCCTGAACATGTCTTATGATTGTATTCATTGCTTGAAAATATTTTACAGTGTTTCTTAACAAAGATACCATTCTTTAACCATGGCTTCCTTACTTGTAAGACAATATAAATAGCAAACAAATGAATATTGCTAATTCAATTATTACCATATTATATAAAATAATAGAAAAATGTTAATATAGTGTAGTGTTGAATAAACATCAATAATAGGCCTATTCACATAAGAGACATGCTTGAATGGAAATACTTATATCAGCCCAAGATATGTCTGATTTTTTAAATATTTCCTTCATACATTGGAAAGGATGAGCCAAACAATTCGTTCGAAAATGTGAATGCAGAACAAAGTAAGCTTTTGCTTCATAATTTAATTAAAATTACTTCTGCTTATAAGACTTAAGGTCAATTCCCACATTGACGACAACGACACGACGACGACATTCTCATTTCGTTCTGCGCATGCGTCACCAGCCCGCGCTCTGATTGGTCCATCTTTTTAGAACGTCTTCTAACCAGCCGAATTTCTAGGTTAAGTGACTACATACGAAGTTTGAATGTTCGCTGTTCGGAATCAATATTGTCAATTAATATTATTAGTGCGACAATATAAATATAATAATCAGTAAATAAAATTATAATACAAACCTTTTCAAGTCATACCGGTACTGCAATTTTGAGACTTGACAGCTTGATAGCCGATAGCTACAGCTATCATTATTTGTAAACAAAGATAGACATGGACCAGAGAATGGGCTGGTGACGCATGCGCAGAACGAAATGAGAATGTCGTCGTCGTGTCGTTGTCGTCAATGTGGGAATCGACCTTTAATAGATAATAAATATCAATAATATGCAAAGGTATTTCGAAAAGTTCAAAGTAATTCAGATGAACAGCATTTATATCTATTTTTCAACCAGGGCCGGCCTTAGGGGGGCGCCACCACCCCAGGCCCCGCGTTCGTGAAAAAATCTGGGACTTCTCAGGAATGTGGTTCATTTTGTCGTAAGCCCAAGTTGACGGGAAGTGCAGAAAGAACAATCGACCCAGTTGTTCCAGTCATGATCACTCTACAGTAGCGCTTGTCTATGTTCCTTGGCGCCAAAGAGAAACTCATGATTTTTTTGAACAAACATGCTTATAAGTGAGGTTAACTGTGTGCTCTTGTTAGTAATTTGATTTATGATTTTTTATTTGTATTTAGATTTCAATTCACCTTCTTGGATTGAAAAATGGAAAATCTCGTCATTGAGCTTCAAGAGTTCCTCAAAAATTCTGAAGACCTAGATGATGATATAATTCTTGATTCGAAAAAACCCAAGTATCTTGAGTGTTTTGATACTTTTGATGTGGATGGTGACTCCAGTATCATTTTGATCCGAAAAGAAGTGAGTTCTTCAGTCAGTTTATTTTAATTTGGGTATATAGTTCATTCTTAAAGTTGAATTTTTCATAATAAAATGTTTAATGATCTTTTATACGGTAATTTGATGTAAGTTAGGTTATTTCAAGTAGATTTTATTGAGAAGCGACTGGCTTCGTGGTCGTACCGGTGTCTAATCGCAAGATTAGATAAGAGACTTGCACCTGTTACTCCCATATGTAAGGGCGACCACTTCAAAAAGGCCTTTCCTTGCTGAATGTAATTTCAATCATGAGAAACAAAATCGTTTCCCGGAGGTTCGGAACCCACCTAAAGCTGTAGGTTCACTCATCTCTCATCATCACCCTTCCCATTACCCACGCACAAGCTAAGAGCATAAAATGTGGGCCACAGAAAAAAAACTAACTGCAATCTTAATTTCGCTTTCCTCATCAACTGGCGTGAAAAAATTCAAATTGCGGTACGGATTACGTTAGGACTGAACTCTGACCAAACTACCGCCAGATTGAACCCCTTATTGAGTTGCCCATATTTCTTTTCCTCATTTTTGGGAAGGAAGGGATCAAGGGATTTAATATTGGAGCAGCAGATTAGCCTAGCTCCTTTGTGTTCTAAATGATACTGTTTTTTTATATGTAAGCAAAGAAATTGGCTATTTTTTAATTAGCAATGATGATTCGCGCAGGGGTCTTGAAATCAGCTATGATATGTACAGTAATATCAAAAGATTTTCTAGAATTACAAAAGTAAACGATTGATGCCAATCCATTATACAATTGTGTGATGAATCGAGTACAGATCAAAGAACACAATTTTAATTTATCCCTGTTTCATGTGAAATCGTCATTTTTTTAAATACCGGAATCCGTTAAAGACTGGCTCTCAGTAGTCTATTAATTCCTGAATTGCCCTTTCATAATTTAAAATTAATTGTTCCAGATGAAAGATGATGATTCCGATGATCTTAATGGTTCAGTATCAACAAGGAGAAGCAGTGTTAGAGAGAGTATGTCTGGTAAGCACTACAAAAGTCGGTAGTTAATAAACCTGATTGTCTTTAATTGATTTTTGATGTAATTGATTTCGTAGATATTTCTAGAGTTTAATTTTGTAATTTAACTCTACAATGGGTAGGTTCCTGTAGATTTATCTTACATTGACAGTAGCGGTTCCAGATTAGAATAACAGGGTGGGCAAGGAATTAAAAGTGAAGTACCAAATTATTCAAGAGAACACTTACTGTGAGAAAAGGGGTTTCTGTAAGTCAATATTATTAGCCTGAAGTTTTTTAACTTGACATTATGCTAACATAAATCCACATTTTTGGCTGACTGTGAATACAGTGCTATTCAGAAAAAAAAAACAATTGAAAAAATTTCCCCATTAAAACTGGAGGGGCAGCTGCCCATCCAGCCCTTGGCTAGAACCGCCCCTGCATTTAAATGTGTGCTATTCAGTATAATATTATCTAGTTGAGTCTAGTTGACAAAACTAACTTGACAAAAATTAATGAACTGTAATATCCCATCAATTATTTCGTTTACTTTTCATTTCAATTATTTCAAGGATTCACTAACACCTTTGTTTCATTTTTGTTCGATGGTGTCATGTCTGATGAAACCTTAATAGTGTATTTTGTAATAAGTAAAGATCATTAATTTATCTATCCATTCATCAAACAAAGTGAATTATTGACTTTGCCCTGGATATTAATCCAGTCGATATAATGAAAAAAAGCGGGGATAGCTGGAAAGTATTTCGAAGTTTATGAAATTTCTACATGTTTTCTAGGGGTACTCTGGGATGTATATCATGAGTTTTAACCCCTAGCCCTAGTACCCTGTGCTAACTTCGGGAGGGGCCAAAAACTTCAAAATTTTCGGTATTTTTTATGTTTCACATGTATATGTTGGAAATTGAACTTATTTTGTGTACCATTGTGCATTACAAAGTTGTAGAGCATACAAATTTCTAAATTTTGGTTGGTGAAACAATTTTTTAGACTCAATATCAACTAGAATGCAGCCCACCAAAGTTCGATTTTTTTGCGTTTAAAATGTAAACAAGTTGTTGGAAACTGAAGTTTTCGGCCCTGTAACTATTTATTACTATATTTGTCATGTAGTAATTTTAATAACTCATCAATATCAACAATCAACATCTTGGAAATCCCATTACCCACCTCCCCCATCTCCCTTCACTCACCAAACACTTTCGGTGGAAATTTGATTAAAATTGATAAAGAAGTTTCCATCATATCTCTGAAAGTATACAGACAAATATTATTTTAAAACAATTTTGAACGAAATAAATCCCAAAATGTAAATAAAAAAATTTATTTATTTCAACAATCAATATACTTTCTCTATGTAGTAGCAGTGGAAAAGCTAAAATTGACCTAGGTAGTGCGAGGGCAATGTACCAAAAAATGCCTTCCATGGGAAAATTTTTTCTTGGGCTCTGGAATCTATGCAGATATCTTCATTAGGACTAGTATAATGAAACATTCCATGGTGGTCAGTCATTTTAGACACTGTTTTAAAAGTGAATAAGAACTCAAAATTAATGGTTTGCTCCTGCTTTTCTATAAAGTATTCAAGTGTGTACGTATTAAATCTTATATAGGCTACTCAATTTTTTCGCATTATATGAAATTAATGGGTCAGTTGTAGATTGTAGTTGTAGTCTATTATCAATCAATCAATTTTCATTGCCAGAATCAATACAAAATTTTTTTTCTAATGCAAAACAAAATCACAAAAATTGTAATATGGAAAATGAAAAATATCACTATTATTATACAATCTTTTCTGACAATAGTACTATGCGCAAAAATTGAAATTCTCGCTTATTAGAAGTTACGACAAAATGTAATCTTATGGCAACTCTGATATCGGAATGTTTTATTTTTCAGAGTTCGATCTCAGTGGTGCACCATTGAAAACAGATATGAACGAAACACTTCTGGCATTTAACACGTCAATGATCCAAAAAGATACGGTTGATGAACATGTTCCACTGTCTCAAATTCAAGCCAGGTTCGAGGATTGCATATTAATTATTATTTCATTCATATTTTTTCAAGTCAATGTTTTTTTTGTCTCTGCAGTTTTGGAATGACCTTTTCATAATATGCAATTTGGATTGTGCATGATGTGATAAATAATTGAATATTTCAGTAGATAATATAAGGTGTGGCCCTATCGTAGGGGAATTTATAAGATACAGTATAAGAAAGTTTGAAAAAATAAGAGAAATTGTACAAATTCTATTCGCTGTGTGCACTTAGGTGGTGGGGATATCGAAATACTCCCCAGCGCTCACGGTGGATTTTCTGTGCGAAAAATTCTGTACATTTAACAAGGTAAAGGACAGGGCATAATCATTTACAATGCATATGCATAAAGTATTGTCACATTCCTAATTGTATAAATACCGTTCAAAATAGTAATTATTACGTCTTATATCCCTTCCATGTTTCCAAACGTTAATTGATTCAATGCAGAAATCGAATCTTAGTTTTGAATTAATCGAGTGGAAAAGCCAGTTAAAAAGATTAATTTGAAGTTCCGCGCCCATGATTCATTTTAAAATAATAACCAATAAGAATGAACTCAGATGTGAATAAATTCTCATCGTCTGCTCTATCAGCATGAAACATAAACTTCAAAGTTGATTTTAAAACTTAAATTGAAAATTGTAAAAAAGCTAAAGAACATGCGGTGAGCTCATTTCATCATCTTAAATAAATAAAAGAAGATACGATTGCGTGTGTGCGTGCGTGTGTTTATTAGCAAGGTGCAAGCTAATTTTGTGGATTGCGTTCCGAAAAAATAAGAATGATCTAGACCTTGAAATTTTGCATACAGCTTCCAAAAATATCAATGTTATGCACCTCGAAGCCCAAATTTCAATTTTCCCTTTAGATATTTCAGAATTGAAGCTCAAATACCACTTCATTCCGGAAGGTTAAAATACTCTTAATAGCTACTTCATAATGATTCGAGTTCGAGGTTAGAAACTTTAGTACGCTAATAAACCGATCAAATTGCAACGGCTGCGGTGGAGCAGTTGGTTTAGGCGTGTCTCCCGTGTCTCCAGACCGAAGGGGCTCCATTTCCTCGGGGTTCGAATCTCAGATCCTCCAAATTTTTTTGACATTGAACTTTCATCAAAAATCAATTATTTTTTTGTTTTTTCATCGAAATAAAATTAATTCTTTAATTTTTCAGTTATTTATTATTAAACCAATATCAATTTTTCCAATATAAAACAATATTAATTTATTCAATTTTTCGACTTATAATAGTTCGTATTTTACAGATAATTTTCAACTTCATGCAAGTAAAACAAATTTTTCTAATACTTTTTACAAATCGCTATGATATTACAATGTTGAAATTACACATTGGGAAATAGAATCTAATCAAACTATTATTGGAATTTGCCAAGTTTAGCGTTCTATGATAGCAATAAAAATTACAAAATTGTTATGGAATTATCTGATGGAATAGATGTACTGCAAATTGTGGTACATTAATAAAAATTTGTAATGAAGGAAGATTATTCACGGGGATCTCAGTTGTCTCATAATTTTCGCAGTTCAAGAAGATTTTTTGTATGTGATGGCATTTGCAAAAGTAATGAGATTAATACCGGGCCTTCTTAAAATAAAATGCTGACTGCTAACGGGAATATTGAGCTTACAGGTAACTTACTCGACAAACGATGAATGTGTAGCTTACAGTAAAGTAGCGAGAATACTACTAACAATAAGTATACAGTTGTGTTTACCTATAAAGAATAACTTGGAGCTTATGCCACAATAAATACTTCTCTTCATTTCCTTCCTAATATTTTCCCTGTTAATTTCTGAATTGGTCCAATTCATTAGGCTACTTTATTGGATGTGATGAATTTCTCAATAAATTTAAACCACTATTTTTGCCTACCTTATATGTTCAGTTTTAGCATAGCATTAGGCTATACAATATTTTAAAGGCCTAATCCAGAAAAAATGAATAATATCTTTGATACACCAGGAAGAGAAGAAATTATAATGTAGCTTTGTTTTGCGGAGCTCCGTTGCGAAGCACGGGTGGCTTCTAGTTCTAAATATAATTCCACAATCATTAAGTAGGAAAAATAGCGACAGGGAATTCTATTTCAATTATAAACTGATTTTCACGTAGCCTTAAGCCTATGGCTTAAGTGAGATAGGGAGTCCGATCTCACTAGACGTCAAACCTGCGAAATAAGTAGAAACAAAGAAAGCAAACAATCCTATCCTTTCCCATGTTAAATGTACAGAATGTTTCGCACAAAATATCCACCAGAGCGCAACACTGTAGATGCTCACAGCGAATAAGATGTAATTTATCGTATCGAATAAATTCAATAAATAAGAAAGCTTTATATCATCAATAGAACATACGTTTTAAAAAGGTAATTTGTAACAGGTATTTAACAAAATACTGATCTACAGTTCAATATCCTCAAAATTAAATAATAGAATGGATTGCTTCCTTGTGTTCCAGTACAAAGAGACAAATTAATAAAAACAATTTTAATGAACATCCAGTAAATGACATTCCACTCACGGCTCCTTGATAAGTCAGTTCAATTTACAATCAATTCTCTAATGCGAATGCGATGTATTAAATTCCAAGAAAAATTGAAATTCTAGTTCAAATTGAAGTTTCAAGAGTAATATTATAAACAAATTTATTTAACGTTTCGGCCGTTATTCTATATAGGGTTTTCAGGTAGCTTATTTATATGTTTTGGTATCACCATTATTAAATTTCATTGGTGGGGAGATCCGAAGGTTGTTCCATTTCGCCTAATTCCACTTAGGTTGAAGTTTTATCCATTTTTTCAGAATGATTTCGAATTTTCAAAAAAGGTCTTTTTGATACATAAAAGTCCAAAAGGTATCACATCACCATTATCATTGTATATAAATTTATATTTTCAAAATTTTTTATGTACCATATAATATTACTGTGATAAATATTAACCAAGCTTTTTGCAAATTTAGTAATTAAGAACAATTAGACAAGTTCCAAATAAAATTAATTGAAATAGTGAATTTCATAGATCATTAAGAATTGGCAATGTTTCTAAATCGGTATTCGTGGTAGATAAAAATTTTCATCCACAATTAGAAGATAAAATACTAGAAAAATACCGGGTGCGGCAGTAACGATTAAGCAGTTTGTTTCCATTGTCACATCATCTGTGATAGGTTTAAAAATTTGCACATGGTCTGTTTTTGTTTATTAGTCAACCCCATTTCAGTAGCCAACATGGTTTGGACCGGTGCTCATCGTGGCTTTGCAGTTCGCGCTTATTATGAAAACACAACGATCGCTACACTAACGAGATTTTGACAACAGTTCAAAATTAAATGCAACACCGCTGTTCCTAATGCTACCACAATTCGGTCTTAGGTTCGGCACTTGAAGGAAACAGGTAATACGCTAAGAACGGATAGGCTAGACATGGTTGTAAATCTATCAGAGCCAGAAAATGTGCAGCGGGTTAGAACAGCAGTCCAACGATCGCCCTTACTTTTTTGATGAGGAAGAAGTGACTAACAGTGAATTCCCAACGTTATGTTTCAATGCCGAGAAATTTTCTGCAACCCAAATTGGACGAGTTTGTTGAAGAACATGAGCTACTGCTCGCACAGCTCGAATTTCACTAGACGTTTTGAGAGAAATGATTCCGGGACTCCTAGTCTCTTTGAGATGTGACGTTGGGTGGCCTTGCGATCACCAGATCTGAGCATTTTGTGACTTCTTTCTTTGGGAATATCTGAAGGAAAAGATTTTCAAAGGCCGCCCTCACACTTTGGCAATGTTGAAACAGCGGATTATTGACGAAGTGAATGCCATACCCCGCGATATGTGTGCAAGAGCTGCTCAAAACTTCAGAGATCGCCTTGAACAATGCATTGATGCTGACGGCCGCCATCTTCAGCACATTGTTTTCAAAACCTAATCAATATAAAATGGTATATTCGACCGATTAAGAAAATAAAAACATATTTCCTTTATATATCCTGAGTCACTTTTTATTGCTCCTTTAAACTGCTTAATCATAACTGCCGCACCCTGTATATTAAAAATAGAATTCAAAAAACGACATTAGAATTGGAGTGATATTAATTCATCATGATCTTATTACAAATTTAGTTCAGTATTTTGTAATCAATTATTTTCAGGAGTATTCTATCATACGCTTGCTTACATTTGAGGCCTACTAATACTTTGTGGGTTCTTATGGAACCATGTGGCCAACATGAAATGATGATTGGTTGTTCGGTTGACAATTCTATTATCACGAGACATATGCTGCAACTTAGAGATGGGGATACGTCGGTCGAAGAGATGTTGGATATTCATAGAAATTGCGTTTCACCAAATAGCAAGGTCAGTGTGAATCCTACTCTAGTTTCAGTTGAAGATTCTTGTATCCTTATCGAGGCTATAAAAAGAAGGTCCAACTCGTCTGGTATGGTTTATCTAATATGGAAACTTTTCTGAATTATTTTGTAATAATTTTTGTTAATTCGTGGAATAAGGAGCTACTGTTAAAGCTACACTAGATTAATAATTGATAAATCATAAATTGCACATCCACCTACAACCAGATAACCACTTGAGCAGGCGATAGTACTGTTTTTTGTGTATTCAGAAATTTATTCAAACTGTCAAAAGACGATAATAAGAAGGAAGCGGATGCTTTTCTTTCAAATTGTAATATGTTTTATTTTCCTGCCTATGTATGTACTGTTGAAATTAGATTTGAATTTGAAATTTTTGACTTTCAGCGGCATATAACTAGAAAACTATCAAACCTACCACAAAACTATATTTTGTACAAATTTATAGTAATTTTAGTTCACTTTAATTAATTTCTATCTGGAGCTTTGTACTCTAGGATCAACCGTTGACGAGATATAATGAAGAAACCACAAACTTATACCACAAAATTGTACTTATTGAAGACATTCAATAAGTACACTAAAAGAATCCAAGAATTGAAAAATTGTCGAATATTTTCTGTATGTTTTAGTATTATTACCTCCTAACTACACTAAACAAATCCAAGAATTAGAAAAAATATAATATATTTCTTGTATAATGTATTCATTTACTCCTCAATGTTCATTTTTACACCAACGAGCACGCAAAGAAAATCAAACAAGCTTGCTTCCAAAATTGACTCGTCCGTGCACGCAAGTCCTCGCACGTCCAACTCTTCTCCACTGTGACCGATCAAATGATTTTGTCAACGTTTGTTTCACTGCGACGTCCAGCTGCGAGCACGCACGTCCATTTACTCGTCGGAGTACGCATCCAGTCTGACCACGGTCTTACGAACACTTTCCCCAGTGTAGGAGTATTAGGTTTGGATAAATTGTCTGGAGATGTGTAGTATCTGCTACAAAATGTATTCTGCTCCAATGTAGGGTATGGTGTGCGTTAGTCCTGACACAGACAAGAGAGATTTCATTTCATTTATTTATTCATATATAAACAATTTACAATATGGAAGTGTTACAATCTTTTTACTGAATATACTCCCTGCATGGATGATTTGTCCGTGTGCAGGGAGGAGTCATCATTAAACAAGCAGAGAAAAAACACAAGTAGAATAAATAAAATGATACAACAGTTCAGAATAATAGTAATGAATAAAACATAAAGAAAATTAAGAAATAAAAGAAAATTATTAAAACAGTTTTGAACATACCATTGATGATGGTTAAAATGAGATCCAACTCGACGGCGTCTATAGGGCACACCAGACGTTAATGATACAACTAGATAAAGTATACCTAGTCTGTAGAGACAGTAACCTCGTCTATGGTCATAGTGATCAGTATCAATAATGCTTTGCTCATATTTCATCTGTTACTTGGATTTTTCTACATCGGAAAGTCGTTCATAACATGTTCAGTGATTATGCATGATTTCTTGACGTAACTGAATTAATTTCTACTTCATTTCAGAATTATCAATAATTTATATTACTCAATTTTGCTTGTTCAGGTTGATACTGAAGTGATGTGTGACTTCACGGTTAATCAATTAGGAGCCCGAGACAGCGCAGCTCATGATTACAATGTAGGAAAAATCACTATTCAAGTTTTTTGGAAAGAGCCGTCGTTCAAAATCCCCATTACTAACTGCTCTATAAAAATGGTATGTATTTTTTTCAAATCTAGTTTATGAAACTCAATTTAATTTCTATCAGATACTAGGAATAGTAAAATACGAGTATTGTAAAATAGTAGAAAAGAATAAGTTGAATAAGAAGAATGCTTCACTTGCTATCGCGGATTCATTTGTGTCAGTATTAACGGTATCTTATGTTCGGTTATGGGGTTTTTTCATGGAAGACCTTTTTTTATTTTTCAACGTTATTGTACATATACTTTTTAACTAGTGGAAGATAAGTTCCAGTTGGAATTTAACAATTCTGCAATACCGAACCTTATAACACATTTCAATGAAGCAACTGCAGTACCGTATCTTATAATACATTTCAATGAAGCAACTGCAGTACTGTATCTTATATGGCATTTCAACGAAGCAATAACACCTCAAATAATGTGATAAAACTATGTTGTCACACCTCAAGGTACTTCCTTTTTGAAACACCCTTTATTTATCTTTAAATAATTAAATTATTTTATTGCCCAAAACAACAAACATATAACAAGAATATTTTGATTCAAGTTGCTAATGTTTGTTGGAAAAGCAACCTTTTTGGCTTAACCTTTTAATTTAACTACACTAATAATACTTTGTACTTGTGTTTTATAACGATTATTAATGTAACAATAACTAGTATTCATGTATTTTCTTTTTCTCCCTAGCACCTAGTCTGAGACTATAGTCTATTCATCGAAACAAGTCAGTGCGCATAAAGAAAGTGTGCGTGCGTGAATCGGAAAACAGCCGGACGACCGAGTCAAAGGCATGTTATAACTAGATTTCTCTTACTCTCAATCCGTATCAGCTGAATACGCGATTGGTTGCAAACGCTGAAATGTGAACATGTCGTCATGCAATACATTCACAAAAGACACACACACAAGCTCACTCAGCTGTTGAATTTACTGACTTGTTTCAGTGAACAGTGTATAATAAGCTATTTCATTTTGACCTTAATTGCTAGATTGTTGGAGAAAGTATAGCAGGATTCTTTTAACTTGTCAGAAAACAGCTGATTTAACGTTAGTAAACGAGCGTACATCAATCAGCTGTTTTCTGACAATTTAAAATAATCCTGCTATACAACCCTACGGTTAGACTCCCTGTATTAACGAAATAGAACTTATACAATTTCACAGTTCCATAAGAGAAAAACTCTACTTTTCCACTTTCACTCTCACACTTCAGTAATAAACTCAACATACATGTTCCCTTGTGAGATATTAATGTACATGTGAGCATTGTCTTGGATTTTTCTTTTTAATTGTTATGAATTTTTAATTGTTCTTACAGGATTTACATGGGACTGCCGGCTTACAAGGAAGCTCTGTCCAGTTTCTATGGGAACAACTGGAGCTTCTTCATAGCTATTTCGAGCTTTTGTCCAGTTGGAATGATAGTCAATCATACCCACACTCTGAACAGCAGAAATCGGTCATGCTCCCCCATAAGTCATCCAACACTGCGTCTAGTGCCTCCTTATCAGAGAAAATCACAAAAACGTTGAACTTTTCTTATGACTGGTACTCGGGGAAAAATAATGAACAAACTCTCAGTAGTGTTCTGGAAGAATTGAAATCTGGAGAAAGTCATTATGCAGATGTCACTGATCGTATATGGCTCATCCTAACAGGTCAGTCTTCTAAAGAAAAATAAATGAAAATTGAATTGAATGAGAATTAAATTAATTAAGAAAATATATTAGATGAGTTATTGAAATTTTCTTCAAATTTACTGAAAACTGTCTCTGTGATGTTAGTTATGTACAGTTTATTGGGCTTGTACAGGAAAGTAAATAGCCTGTATTTTAGGTTATTAGAAGTTCATAAGTGAACATTAGTCCATTCGAATGGAAAATTTAAGAAACCGTTACTATATTTCCCAGCGGAATAATTAGAAAAGACAATTTGCCTTGAAAATATTGGAATTCATTAATAAAGGAAATGGCATTGGTTTTAGGTATGAATTGGGACATTGGGCATAGGATCAAAATATTGTATTCCTGTTCTTTCAAAACAATACAGAATAATCAATAACATTATTGGTTATTCGGTTGCAACTTTAAAATAGAAAAAAAACTCAACAGAAAACAGTTGCAAATATTCTAAATTCTGTTTTGAATTTTAGCTTTGATGGAGGAGAGAGTTAGTAGATTTTAACTGTGTCAATAATTCGAATTCTCGCAGCTTTTTATTGAAATGTATGTTTGTTCCAGAATGCACAACTCACTTGGAATTAGTTAATAATATGGCTTTCCTATTGCAAGACGTGAAGAAAGTATCAGCCAATACATATGTGAGTGTTCACATATTTATATTTCAATTTCAATGAATGATTATCAATTTGCATGACTTCGTTACTATATAACTTTCATAAGTAAATAACTTTCTTTCTATCAGACAACAATCAGGGGTAGAGAGTAACAGAAAAATTAGAAAAAAATGTAAAATAAGAGCTAATTGATTTGTTTAGGTTTGAAGTTATAATGATGTTTTTTTGCTGGGGATGATGGGATGATGTCCTGGTTTTAATTTACTCATTTTTCATGTGTAAAACCCCCATTAAACTGCTTTTCAGTCGCATGACTGAAAACTAATGTAAGCTTATAGATTGGCTTCGTTCACTTTCCAGCTATAATTTAAAAATGCAGGATTGACTGTTGTAATCCATATCTATTGAAAAATCTTCCTTCACTGTCTCTACTTCTTACTGCTCTTGATTTCAAATTCCATTTTGGAATTTTTATTTTGATTTAACATAAGTTTTTGCATGTTTACAGATGAGCGCCGATAATCATACCTGGCTGGGTAAAGCTATAACAGCTGTTAAAAATGATCCAACAGCAAATCCTCTGCTCCTCTGCAAACCTCTTCAGCTTCTCATTGAAATTGGCTTGCTGAAACTCAGAAGAGACTACATTACCATATTTACTGATACCTTTCTTGCCAAAAAAGAGTCACTAGAAGTGCCCAGCCCTCCAAGGTAGGTTTCGTTTCAAGACTATTCTTAGACTTCCCCTCAAGGCACCACTCACTTGCAATACTCAAATCGCTATGGAAAGTGTTATAAACATGAAAAGTTTTATAAGCATTTCAAATTGAAGATATAAGGCTGGATGCACAAAAGTGGATAGCTTTTAATGTTAGATTACTCATGAATAATATTAATGATAACTTTGACTTTCTTGAACAAATCAAGCATAGCAACCAGTGATGAATCAAAATACAATACGGTACATGGATGGATATCTCAAATTGGCACTAAAATAATATGGTAGATAGAATATAAATAGAACAGTATTGTTAATATAATAATATGCAGAAACAAGTCAATATTTGATACAAATGATCTCAGTACCGAGATCATGTCCGTGTAAGGCTAGGCGTACACCGGTTAGTCAAGACAAGACGAGATTAGTCACGTTCAGTCACAGTACTTCACATAGTTGCTTATGAAGCAACACACCGATTAGTCATTGCATCGGTGTGTGCTGCTTCATAAGAAACTATGTGAATTACTGTGATTAAACGTGACTAATCTCGTCTTGTCTTGTCTTGACTAACCGGTGTACGCCTAGCCTAAAGGAGTATCAAATAGGTCAACTCTAGGTATAATAAAACTACAACAGTCAAACCTGCCCTTAACGGACCCTGTAATGAGCGGAATCTTGTCTACAACCGAAAACTTTCTTGGTCCGTTCATTTATGTTGCCTATTAACTGTAATTTTACCTGTATTAAGCGGAACCTGTCTAACGTGGAAACGGAATGAGAAATAATGGAAAATTAGTGATAAAATTTTCGCCAGTAGACAAATCAAACGCTAAGATTTCGTAGTAAACAGGAATCCGAAAAAGGGTTATTTCGTAGGCTCACAAACCTACATTATTCTACTGATTCAGTACCTACATTTAAGTTTATTGAAAAAGTACAGTGCAATACAGTACCGGCACCCTTCAAATTATCAAATTAATCATACTGTACTATAGTAGCAGTAGCCTTTTTCTCAAAAATACAGCATTAATAATACACTATAGTAATTATAGAATAGACGCTTTATTTAATTTTTTCAAGTGGACAATAATCAACTATCAATAGAACATACACAGTACAGTATGTACAGTAAAAAAGAATTTTGGTAGTAAATAACATACATAGGCCTCATGTACTGAATTTTTAAAATACTCACTGTACTTCAGTGAAAAAAGTGAAGTGTGAATATGTTGTTTTTCTTCTGATACAGCTCTCCAAAAAAAGAATAATCCAATATACAGTAGGCTACAGTATTAAAATAATATGTCTTTTTTTTATTTTTGACGTTTTGACCTGTACTCAGCGGAAACCTGTCCAAAACGGAAAGTTTGTCCGGTCCTGTGCCTTTCCGTTATAGGAAGGTTTGACTGTTTTATAAAACTACTATTATACTAGTTTTAAATAACTTTTAAAATTTGACACTATTCATAATCATTATTATGTATTTGTAGATGATTGACGAATAAAGATTTTTTCAATTCAATTGAGTTGTAATTTTATTTACAGTTTTACTTCACTTGGTGGCCAATCTTGGTCCGAAGCTGTTTCTTCATGCCTCTGTTGGATGTCGAAAATTCATGCGGCCTTGGAATTGATGTGTGTGGCGCATTCCAATCTGCTAGTTAAGAAAGCAACCATAGTTTCGCTGACTCGACAAATTCTGGAGAAGTATGTTGGACCGAACTCGCCTGTTGAATCGTTCACTTGGCTCAAGAACAACCCTAATCTGTATTTGAGTGCAAAAGTGGACAGGCAATCGTCTAATATACCCCAGTGAGTAAATTACTTCAAGTTAATTGCTTGTTGAACTGTGATCATATTCTCCTTCTTCAATAATAATTGTTATTCTTTCGTGCGTTCTACTTTAATGTCTTAGCATTCGGAGTAAAGATTGTAAATGTTGAAGAGTGTAAATAGGAAAACTTCAATTTTTCAGAAAATATGCCTCACACCAAAAACATTTCAACATTTTTGTGTTTTAATAGCATCTTTACAAGTAACAAAATGATATTCACTGTGGAAAACCGAAAGGCTTACATGAAACTAGTACCCTATTGACATATTTCCAAGTGGATTCGCAATAGATTCCTGTCAGAGATATCACCCCTTTTCTGCCATCATCTCCCCTCCTTTTCTGTATTCCTGTTCGCGAATTGGCGATTTTCTTCAGAAAGAGATTTAAATTTATTGGAATTTAATTTGAGAAAATTCAATAGGTTAAATTTGATATTTAGGAAATTGATTGTATTTTTAAAAAACATTCGCTAATGATTTCAGAGACCCAAAATATGATAAATGGATGATGAAACTGACCACCACAGAAGGTAATCAGTATGTGGAAACGAAATTCCTCAGGACCAGTGATTCAATGTTTCCAGCTTCGGTTCTTTATATGAGTGAGTATTCTTGGTACAAAAAATATCTCTTTCATTCATTCATACATCTCCAGATATCAACTATTATTAGATTTGAAGATGGAAGGAAATGAGATATTGCAACTATTCGATTGCTTTTAAATCATAATAATTAATTGAACGAAATTCCTAATTAATGCCATATAATACTCTAAAGACTTCTGCTACTGCAAATATTGACAACAGAATAATAGCTAGTAAGGAAATTCGATGAATGCTGCTGTACCGGCAAACAAGAGGTGCTGGGTTTGATTCCCGCCCGGGCTTGAGTTTTTTTTTGTACAGCAGCATTCATCGAATTTCCTTACTAGCTATTATTCTGTTGTCAATATTTGCAGTAGCAGAAGTCTTCAGAGTATTATATGGCATTAATTAGGAATTTCGTTCAATTAATTATTATAATCAGATTCATTTAATTTGACGCTTGGCATTAGATAGATAGAGATATTATTTCATGACGTTGCTGATGACCGTAGAGTACTATGGCAAAGGAAAAATCTCTCTCTATCTATCTAATGCCAAGCGCCAAATCATATGAATCTGATTATACCTAACCAAAAACTTTTAAATCTAGCACTTTCATTTGAAGTCCTAGACATGTGCCAAGAACTGGTTTTGTTAATCTTTTTTGAGAAATTTCCTAGAAACCTATGTTTTTCCAGTGTTTTCTAAGCTGTCGACCAATATTTCAGTATCCCCTCGAACCCATAACAGTAGTGAATAAACAGTCAATCGAGTATACTATACCTGTAGCTCTTATTTTTTAAATGCAGAATTCCCTCACAATATTTCAAGAACTTGTTCATTAAAAGAATGTCTCTTATTTGTACACAAATACGTTTTAATACAGGATTGTGTTGTTTTACAGATGCAAAAGCTGATTGCTTTAATAATACCACCACTTGCCTTGAAAATGCAAACTACACTTTCTCACAGATGATTTCTATCTCCACCAGTATGGGAAAACTGCTCTAGGATTTCTGCTCTATTTTAGTGAATCAATCCCACACCAACATTTTGTTATTAAAGGAACATTTTATTCTAAAAAAAAAAAAAAACATTTTTTATTAAAGGAATATTTTGTGAAGAACAGGAACTATTTATTCTACGCTACTACCTATTTTATTCAAATTTTACGCCAAACAAGATGTAATTGTTATATATTTAAGGAATGCAATATTTCAAGTGAATTTCTCAGATCATATAAAATTGATTTTTTATCCCGTAATGGATGCTATAACTGTTCTTACTCATAAAAATGACCAATAAGGAACATATCAAATGGAAATTTTGAAAACTCATGGATGCTATCCTATGTTGCACAAAAAATTGGAAGAAATAATGCCGATTGTGGACAAACTTATGCAAAGCTAAATAACCGGTAGATTAATCCACCCTAATAGTATAGTATTTTCACAATGAATATTATTCTACCAAAGTTTTTTTCAATCTTTTCAAATATGTGTTTGTAAAGTTTCTTCATCTTCATTTTTGTAAATCTGTGTAGAATAATTTATTTCTATTTATAATAATTCATTATTATAAAATAGAAATAAATTATTCTACACAGGTTTACAAGTCAAAGCACATTGAAGGAGCCAAATAAAGAATAATTTGTGCGTGCTAAGGACTAGCTCCGAGAATCCTTCAAACAACTAGGCCATGACTGCAAGATTAATAATTCTCTCATACCTTTTAATTGAGTGTTAAATATTGTAACCGGGGGAGGGAGAGGGCGGATCTTCTTCTCCACATAGTGATACCATTTATGTAACCGGTGATTCCCTTTATATCAATGTCAATCAGAAGTGACGAGTTTAACTCTAAATTTTCACTTCCAATTGGCAATGAATTTGAAATCACACGGTTAATAAACATCTTGCTGTTCATTCATTCAAATGTCAAGATCTTAATAATACACATTTTTAACACCAGTTCTAGCAACTAAACTAAGACGAGCCAGGAACTTAATAAAAGATTTTGAAATGTGTAGTTTTATTATCTCAAAAAGATTTCAAAATTTTCAATGAAAATTTACCATTTAAGCATCGCAAAATATTCAATATTATTATTGTTCTAAAATGATTTTGAAATATATATACGAGAGGTAAATCATATTCTGTAAAGAGAGAAAGCGATCAGTTATTATTTACTACGCAAATATTGAAAAATATCTTCTTTATAATAGACACCGCTCTGCTTTCAAACCAGCGAGAGAGACAGCGGGAGCGGCAGTAGCGCTTTCTCTTGGCTAGAATGAGAACTACTACAACAACTACACTTCTGTAGAGGCAATTTCAAACGTCCGGCTCAATTTTTGGCTAAAGTGCAGTATATCAGCACATTTTTTTCTCGGCTATTTTTGAAGATATCGACTCAAATTTTTTTTTAAATGAAACTAGAAACAAAAATAAAGCGCGCTAGCACAATTTCAACTTCATTACACCTATTCTAATATTTTTAATAATGCTTTGAAATATTGCTGTTACTAACCTGTTTTGGAATAACACTGACAAACTTACATAGGTAAATCAATATTCAGTTATTTGTAGATGAATTCAATGCTAAATTTATTATTTTTATGATATCTGATGTGAAAATTCAGTTTCTTTTTACTTGAAAAATTATTCAATACATTAATTACGATCACAATATTGAATATCGGAATCACGGAGTGCCGAACATTGTCAGCCATTTTGCTATTAATATTTTAATCTTTATATTTATCGATACTTCGTAATCGAAGAGCTGTAGAGTCAAATTATCAAAAGATCAACAATCGATATTGGACTTATCGAAAACTTTGTAACCAATTAAAAATTACAGTTTTTATTATTATCATTTCAACTGAAAATATAGAAATACAATCAAAATATATATTGTATTATATTTCTTACATATTAAAGTTTAGAAAATAGGAGGTTTGTGCAAATATATTGTTGTTTCTGTCTCTTACAACAAAATTATTTCAATGATACTATTAACTTTCAATTTATATGTGAGTTTATGATGGCTGGAGGAAAACAAAGCTAAGTAATCCTAAAAGTGTGGAGTTATTTATTTGAGGCATAGATTTAGGAGTGCACGAAACAGGTAATTTTGAACATTAAGTGAATTTCAACTTAAACTAACCTAACCTAAGCTTGTACTAAGACGAGCTCAAATATACCAAACTTTGTTGTTGATTTTAAAGAATTGACAGAAAAAATATGGCGAAAAATTAAGATTATGGCTACTTTTTTCAATTTTTTTCTGCATCAAATTGTACATAAAATAAATTGTACAAATATTCATATCATATATAAAATTTGCTGAGAAGTACAATGAGACCAGTTCGAAGTTTGTAACTTTAGTAGTTACAAATTTGTATGTAGATTTTGTACGGTTCTCACCGGTCTCAACCTTTCTTTTTTCCCTAACCTTTGCTAACCTCGCTAGTGGGTAGCAAATCACCTTGAAATTACCTCTCCTTCAAGCTAAAAAGCCTATGATAAACTTAGATCGCGCTTCGCGCGAACCACGTTGTATTCAATTCGAATTTCAACATTGATACCGTAGTCGGGACAAACGCCTCGACAGGTAAGCTCTCTTGGTTCCCACCGGTCTTAACCTTTTTTTTCCCCCCTAACCTTCGCTAACCTCGCTAGTAGGTAGCAAATCACCTTGAAATTACCTCCCCTTCAAGCTAAAAACCTATGATAACCTTAGTTCGCGCTTCGCGCAAACCACGTTGTATTCAATTTGAATTTTAACATTGATACCGTAGTCGGGACAAACACCTCGACAGGTAAGCTCTCTTAGTTCCCACCGGTCTTAACCTTTTTTTCCCCCTAACCTTCGCTACCCTCGCGAGTAGGTAGCAACTCACCTTCCTTCAAGCTAAAAGCCTATGATAACCTTAGTTCGCGCTTCGCGAACCGTTATTCAATTTGAATTTTAACATTGATACCGTAGTCGGACAAACGCCTCGACGGTAAGCTCTCTTGGTTCATTTTTCTAATCGCGACCACAATATAGTCCCGACTACGGTATCAGGTTATAATTCGAATAGAATACAATGTGGTCAATTCAAACAGCTGTCGAGCTGTCATTAGATGACTTAACATTTCAGAATTTGATTAAAACCTACCTGTTTATCATGAGATAAACAAAATAACCTACTTTGAACTAAAAACACTTTTTAACACATCTTTCAAAATATCTCAATAACTACTGAAGTTACAAACTTTTAACTGATCGCATTGAATTGCAAATGAAATAACTGTACGTTTTTGGCTGTTGGTTTATTGAAGTCTATCGATATTGAAGAACAATCGATAAAATTATCGATTACAAGTAATTGATATCAATTATTCAATTTTCATATTGTTAGAATCAAAGCAATAAAAATATTAGAATTGGTGTAATGAAGTTGAAATTGTGCTAGCGCGCTTTTATTTTGTCTCTAGTTTCATTTAAAAAATTTGAGTCGATATCTTCCCAATTTTTTTAGTACAGTAATTTTGACTTTTCTCGCTTTTTGATCGCGTTTGAACGTCAGTAAAAGATGAATTCACATGGAAATCAAGCTGAGAAATCGAATAAGACAAGTTTCAAGCAACTACGTGCAGTAGTTTATCAATAAAATCAATTTTAATACAAAAAGACTTATGTAATTTTAGGTTTTTTGGGGATAACTTGAAAAATCTTACAGTTACATTATTGTAACATTTTTTATATGATTCTTCAGAGAATTTCACGTGATATAAGTTGATTTTTCAATGTTAAATACCTCAAATGACTCTACAAAAAAATAAGAAATAAATCATTTTTTGCATTTTTGATAGCTTGTAACTCAATAACGAAGGGTTTCCGGGTATAGTTTTATCAGATGTTCCTATCCTAGAATTTGATGATTGATAATTTCTCCAAAGGATATTGTGATCCATGAAGGTTGAAATTTTTTTTTAGTTTTTATTAATTCTTTCAATTACCTCGATGTAAAACGACTCAAAACTAGCTTCATTCGATTCCATGACATATTCTACATATGATAGGTATTTTTTGGAACCTTATATTGTCCTACAGAGTCCAGGGTAATTGAAAGTTTATTTATCAATGACCATGCACTACTTTAGATTTTTGATTATTAAAAAGCATGTGAAACATTTATAGATCTGAAAATGTGATGCAATATGGAAAATGAGTTGGAGAATCGAATGAAGATGGTTTGAAACATGTAAGTATGCCAGTTTTCGCACACTAGATGAAAATTCGCGGAAAATCATGCTTTTTTAAATGCGTTTTTCGGTTTTTTGATAATATCTCAAAAACTATTAGAGCTATCCTCTTGAATTTCAGCTCAAACGATTCCTCATCTTAATCTACATAAAATGACACCAATTTTAAGTCTTCTCATCATTTATCAACTTCAGAAAAAAATAAAAAAGATGTGGTTTTTTGCATCTTTGACGATTTTTTACACGATAACGGTGCATTTGCGGACCATGGTTCATCAGATGTTCCTATCCTAACTTTTTCTGAAGAATCATTTGCGTTATTTGTATTCCGCTATCTCGAAGTTGCAAATTTTTTTACTACAGTTTTCAGCATTTTGTCATTCTTAAGGAAATATATCGCAAGGAAGAAGCATCGACTATCGATCATACTGTTAGTCGACAGACATCGATTGAGAAATTATCGATGTATTACGAATTCGAAGACTTCGTAGTTTATCATTTTGCTGCTAGATGGCACAGACTGTCCTTTTCATGAGTGAATGGTTCACCGCTGCTTGGAACTGTGTCAATTTACGTTTGAATTCTTATTTTTTATTTCTAAGTAATTGAAATTTAAAAAATATTGTTTCATAAACAATATTGTAGAATATAAATTATAAAAATTACTTTGAAACTTATCAGGGTCATTTCCTCATGATTAATAGATTTCCATGATTATTGACCGAGCAAAGTGATGTCTACGTTTCTACTCCAATAAATTTTCTCTTGTCTATCATTCCATCCAATACAGTAACTTTGAACGGAGCAGCTGATTTGGTAAGGTTTGGCAAGGTACTGACACTCAAAGGAATGCCACCATGCCTTCCGTTCGAGAGGATAATAAAAAACAACAATTTCTCTTGTACTTTTTATTAGCAATCGATAAATTGATTTAAAAAACAAACATTAAAATACACAAATAAATTGTTAATATACAAAATTCCAGGTGAAAGTATTCTACATCTATTATTTCATATAATAATTACAATAGAGCGCTGTAATATCATAGTAACAGATACTTCTTCTTCTTATGGTGCCTGTCCGTGTCGAACGTTGGCTGTCATCATGGCGATGCTCCTTCTGTCTTGGGCGCATTGAAATAGCTGAGATGTGGT
Organism: Laodelphax striatellus; assembly: GCA_017141395.1. Taxonomy (NCBI): domain Eukaryota; kingdom Metazoa; phylum Arthropoda; class Insecta; order Hemiptera; family Delphacidae; genus Laodelphax; species Laodelphax striatellus. The sequence continues at coordinate 20,652,491 of CM029544.1, read as the reverse complement.
CCTGCCATACCACGTCCTCAGGTTTCCCAACCAAGATATCCTTCTTCTTCCGCGGCCTCTTCTTCCAATGATTTTACCCTGCAAAATCAACTGAAGCAAGGAATATCTGGTTCCATTCCTCATTATATGCCCCAGGTACTGCAGTTTACGGGCTTTAATGGTGGACAACACTTCTAGGCCTTTCTTCATTCTCTGTAGCACTTCGCAATTTCTCACACGTGCTGTCCAGGGGATTTTTAGTATCCTTCGATACAACCACATCTCAAACGCTTCCAGTCTCTTAGCACTTGCCTCATTCAAGGTCCAAGACTCCACACCATAGAGCAGCACAGAGAACACATAACACCGCAACAGCCTTACCCTCAAGTCCAGAGAGAGATTGTGGTTCCTGAAGAAACCGTTCATCTGGTTGAAGGTGGATCTTGCTTTTCCAATCCTTGCTTTGACCTCTTGCATATTGTTCCAATCTTCATTGATGACGGTGCCAAGATAATTATAGTGATCTACTCTCTCAATTGGAACTTGGTTAATATATATATGTGCTCCTGCAATATACTGCTTACTAATTATCATCAGCTTGGTTTTGTTGACATTAATATCCAGCCCATACTGCTCACTGTGATGAACTATTTTATCCATGAGATATTGTAGGTCCTCCAAGTGATTGGCAAACACAATGGCATCATCTGCATATCGGATGTTATTCAAACATAATCCATTAATGGGTATACCTTTATCTATCTCCTCCAAGGCTTCAGTGAATATCTTTTCAGAATACAAGTTGAAGATCAGTGGTGACAATATACATCCTTGTCGAACTCCACGCATTATCTTGATCCAATCTGTATGATCTCCCTCCATTCTGAGGTTTGCTGTTTGATTCCAGTAGAGATTTCCAATTATTCTCAAATCCTTGTCATCAATTCCTGTTTCTCTTAGAATCTGGATCATCTTGTCATGTTGCACTCTATCGAAAGCTTTCTGATAATCAATCAGGCAGGCATATACATTGCAGTTGATATCTCTACATCTTTGGAATAAGACTTGAATTCCAAACAAAGCCTCTCTAGTTCCAACAGCATTTATGAAGCCAAACTGGTTTGGAGATATTTTGCTTTCACACTTCTTGTAGATCCTCTTGTGTAATATTCGCAGGAAAAGCTTTAGAAGGTGACTCATGAGACTAATTGTGCGGTACTCCTCGCATTTCTTGGCACCAGCTTTCTTTGGTAGAGCAATGAATTCCGATTTCAACCATTCTGATGGAATTCTCCCTGAATTGTAAATGTCATTAAACATTTCTGTTATGTATTTTACTGCTCCTTCATCAAACAGCTTGAGGAACTCCATCTGAATGCCATCTGGCCCAGGTGCCTTACCACACTTTGACTGATCCATCTCTGCTTGTACTTCCTGTTGCAATATTTCTGGACCACTTAAAGCTTCATCAAAATCAAAACCAACCCCTCTTTGGTCTTCAAACAATTTTTCGAGGTAATCTTTCCAAGTGTTGATTTTTGTCTGTTTATCTATGATGATTCTTCCATCCGTGTCAGTAAGGTTCCCTTTCCGTCTCCTATTAAAAACTCCTGTCAAGTCCTTGACCTTCCTATGCAAGTTGTATACATCATGTTTCCTCTGTAGATCCTCTATCTCTTCACATTTTTGCATCATTTCTCTTTCCTTGGCCTCTCTGATCTTCCTTCTGATTGCAATTCTAATTCTTTTGTACTCATCTGGCTCACCTTTTGCCCTTCTTCTCTCCTCCATCATAGTCAAAATCTCATCAGTCATCCAAGATTTCCTCTTTATTGTCTTTTCCGCTTTGAGGTATTTTTCCTTCACTGTCTTCACAATTTCCCCAATCTGACTCACTTTCTGCTCAACCCCAGTAATGTCTCCTATTTCCTTCATCCTATCATTCAAAATAGACTGAACAATAATTTTGTTAGAGGATCCTTTAACAGTTGGATATCATACTGCTTTGGAAATTTTTTGTGCACTTTTTTTGTTTTGACACGAAAAACACCAACCAGTGGTACATGGTCAGATTCCAAGTCAGCTCCAGGGTAGGTCTTTACAGATGTAAAACTGTTTCGGAATCTTCTATTTACAAGTATGAAATCTATTTGATTTCGAACTATCTTTCCTGGTCTATCCTGAGGTGATTTCCATGTATAGAGCCTTCTTGGTGGTAACTTGTAAAAGGTATTCAGGACCACCAGATCACAGCTCTCTGCAAATGTTTCCAAAAGATCTCCTCTATCATTTCTTTCACCTAGTCCATGGGCCCTATATACTGGGATTTATTTCCTTCACCCAGTTTGGCGTTAAAATCCCCATAACAATAAGCAGTTCATGCTTGGGAATTTTCTCAATTATCATGTTTAATGAATGATAGAACTCTAAGACCTCCTCCTCTGGCTTATCGGCAGTTGAAGCATAAACCTGTAAGATGCTAATATTCACAGGACTGGCTCGAATCTGAAGCAGCAGAGCTCTTTGGGATACGGGTGTAAAGTTTGTGACACATTTAGCAACCTTGGGAGATAAAATAATTCCGACTCCATGTTCATGAACTCCATTTGTTGTTCCCGAATGGAAGACTTTATGATTTTCAACCAGCATATCTCCTGAATTTGGCCATCTCATTTCAGAAATACCCATGATACCTATATGCATTCTCTCCATCTCCTGTACAGCATTATTAATCTTTCCAGCTTGCGCCATTGTTCTAACGTTCCAAGTGCAGATTCTCATTCTCATTATCATAACAGATACTGATAACAGATTAAAAAAGTATTCTATGAATAAACCCAACTCTTCAATCATTGTTACATTAAGCATCAAATGTTAATACTACAAGCAATTTATAATTTTAATCACTAACATTTTAATATAGAATTTAGATACTGAATGTAATTTACAATCGCGAATAAAGACATTTTCACAAAATTACCCAAGATATACAACGAAAAATTGCAAATCAGTTCAACATTCAAGAGCACATACGAAACATTTTGTCACTAATGAAACTGGAAAAATGTAAAAGTAGTTTACGTAAATAGATTGTACAGGTAGTGCAGTTTACACATAAATTATTATTATTATTATTATTTAATAATACAGGGTGTTTCAGAACTCCCTACCAATACTCTAGGGCATTGTTCCTGGTCAAAAACCATATCTAAATATCATATTTAAATTGTCCAAAAGTCCTTAGTCACTCACACAGCTGCCATTTTGTTTATTTCACTTATTATTTTTTATCTCAATAATGGTGAAACATATGGAATTGAAACTTCGCACCAACATTTATGACAACTAGACAAAGCTACAAAAAAATTATCACAATTTTTCAAATCCATAAAACAAAATGGCGGCCATTTGAAATTTTGTTTCTTGAATAACTCGAAAACCGTTGATATTACGAAAATTTTACAAGAATAACTTTTTTTAGTAAATTTAATTACAAATCGACGGAAACCTTATTTGTTAAGATTGGATCGATATTGACTGAGATATGGCAGCTTTAGTGATAGGTGACCGCTGGAGGTTACTTCCACTGTCTTTAAAATTCACACAAAATGATCTAAAATCGCTTAAAAATAACATTCAAAGCAGACGGAGACTGTTGCATTGTTGTAACAGACTTTAGCCGCAAGTCCAGGATGCACTGCAACCAGCCTCCAGCGGTCACCTATCACTAAAGCTGCCATATCTCAGTCAATATTGATCCAATCTCAACAAATAAGGTTTCAGTCGATTTGTAATTAAATTTACTAAAAAAAGTTATTCTTGTAAAATTTTCGTAATATCAACGGTTTCCGAGTTATTCAAGAAACAAAATTTCAAATGGCCGCCATTTTGTTTTATGGATTTGAAAAATTGTCATAATTTTTTTGTAGCTTTGACTAGTTGTCATAAATGTTGGTGCAAAGTTTCAATTCCATATGTTTCACCATTATGGAGATAAAAAATAATAAGTGAAAAAAACAAAATGGCAGCTGTGTGAGTGACTAAGGACTTTTGGACAATTTAAATATGATATTTAGATATGGTTTTTGACCAGGACCAATGCCCTAGAGTTTTGGTAGGGAGTTCTGAAACACCCTGTATACTTCAAGACTTGCTCACCCAGAATGGTACAATATCTTCGATAATAGCTATCGATGAAGATGATCATTGTCTATTGAAACTAAATTTGGACAACATGAGATGGTAATTCAATTTGGTTAATTCAAGAAAAATGCAAAAATCTACAATATTGATGTCTCAATAGCTAAGCTATTGATAATATCCATACGTGATTGAAAGATGGGTGGAGATATTTGAAGAAGCTTTATAATTTGAGATAGCATATAGCATTCTTAATGCTGAAGCAACTACTATCCTTTGTTGCTGAGACAGGAAACATTTCAAAAGTTGATTGTGAAATATTTTGTATTGCGTACGCTCGATTACCGTTTTCAGTTTTATACATTTATCAACTAGAATGGGAATGCAGCTGGACTGAGAACAATTCTATTATTTTACTGTTATAAGTTTTTACTTTGGTGTCCAGCTCTCTACACCTGACTCTTCTGTAAGTTATCTTGTGTGCATTTAATTATTTGATATTTGTTCATGTGTGGACTTTTGTAAAGGTCTCTGATCTATTTCTGTTATCTTTCTCCATTAATTTGCAGGGATGAATGTCTTCTAAGCATGTAAACATCTTTTCACCTGTTCTGTGAATGTTTCTTGCAAGAGATATTGAAAACGATAATATCTTTTTTTCTACTTTCAAATCAACTTACAGGGGACCGAGTGTACACAATACAGCCTAATTAAAAGATTATCAAACTGTCAGCTCAGTGATGTTTACATTAAGATGATGAATATTTATGGGTACCTTGCGCAAATGTTTAGATGTGAGGAAAAGTTATTTAGAAATACGTCCATACCATTATCGTTAATTTTATTACGAGTGATGGTGACAGTGCTAAAAAATGAATGAATTAACAATTGAAAGTGGCTTGAGGGCCACCGGGAATAGATTTTAAATGTGAGTGGTGCTGGCCAAGAAGCAGTCACCCTCCCAATCTGAGTGATTGCGCTTCTTCAACCACTCTCCATTTCTTCATCAAGTTTAAATCATCGATTATCTAAAATCGCATACTACCGAAATCGACACTGAATAGCAAGTGTGACATAGGCAGTAGCTTCTCATAACAGCAGTGAAAGCTTTTGACAAGCCTGAGTCACATTAAGCTATTTTATTAGCTGCTATCTAAACAGCCAACACTAAATAGCAAGTGTCACATTGGCAGTAGATGAAAGCTGAATTTGGCAGGGAGTTACAGCATATATTGAGCTGGTCCTGACAGCCAAAAAAGAAGAGGGATGTTTGGCAGACCCCTGAAAAGCAGGTAGGGACTATGATGTAGTTGCCTTTAGCACAAAAGAAAACTCAGCCCTGACATGAAGTAATGCTATATAGCGGTTCCAGTCAGGTGTCTTGCTGTGGGAATTGTAGGTGGGTTTTTAGCGAGTAGAAATCTCACACTACCAGCCCAACTGGTGCCTTGTTGAAGGTTTTCCCCCTACAAAAAAAAAAAAAATAATAATAAAACATGACAGCTGAATATGGAATAATTATGAATAATATACGAATATCAACTTAGCACAATAACATTGAGGTTTACGAGGATGAATACATTTTCATAACACAGAGATCTAGAATCTTTGAGCCTCTAAGTGCTACGAGGATGTGAATACACAAATTAAACTCTTTTGTAAACCTTTAATTGTAAGTAAACCAGTAAAAATAGAAGTATTACTTAAACAAATAATGATAATAATTCAAGCCATTATAAAATATGATTTTTAAACCCGAAAATTCCCATACACACATGCTTTGCTTTTGTGGGGCTTACATCATTCATTAACTTACTAAAAATGCGATGTATTCAATGTAGTTTATATAACAATAGAATTATATACTCATTTAATATTTTATTGTATGAAATTTACTGATGTAAATAGTTTATTATGTATAGTATGTACTTCCATAATCTTATAATTTTTATGTAACTATTGATACATTGATCTTGTTTTGTAACTTACTGCATATATTTTATATGAATATAATGGCATCATTAAAGAATAAAGAAATAAATAAATAAAATACATATTTATTTGAGCCTTAATAAATTGCAAAAGAAATAATTCCAGTTGGAGATAATAGTTTACACCTTTCTTGACAATTTACTCAAATAATATCTTCCTAGCACCTTCATGAATGTGCTTTTCAACCTATTATTCTTTCCTCTAATGCAAAACTAGTGTCTGTTGTTGATTATCCATCTTCTTTTCACTGATTAATACTATTGGAATTTAGAGTAACTTTTAAGTGAAAAAACACTCACATTTTTTGATGAGACGACATATGTTTCGTGCTGGTGTTGCACATTTTCAAGTCAAACAGAAACTTTTGACTTGTTTGACTTGAGTTTCTGTTTGACTTGAAAATGTGCAACACCAGCACGAAACATATGGGAACGGGTACTTCACTGTTCTGAACATTCGCTGGATTTCCTGATTCTCAGTGAACATTCTGTGTTTCAACAGCGAAGACCCCCAACCCAAACATATGTCGTCTCATCAAAAAATGTGAGTGTTTTTTCATTTAAAAGTTACTCTAAATTCCAATAGCAAAACTAGTGGCTATGGGACTGCAGTAATGTCATTGTCTCTACTTTCTCAGCAAACAGCTGCACTCCGACCCACCTCTTTTATTCTACACACCTTGCTTTTGGATTGCCTTTTATAAAAACCTCTCCAAGGTATCATTATAGTAAATATTGGCTGAAAGAGCATCGAGATAATGAAAAACGAAAAAGATGTGCTAAAATATAATAACAGGGTACCTAATCGTTTACACAATTCAACGCATTACACAATTTCCCCTGAAGTCTTGAAGCTCTCCACTCCTCCATTCCAACAGTTCTATGGGCTTAGACCCACATTGGAAAATCTTAGGTGTTCCAAATTTTTGCCCCAAAAGCTTCCTATAGTGCATTAATTATTCTAGTTTCTCATCCTTCTAGGTTAAGATGTGTATGATCCTAGAAATATAATTCAAGTGGATGAAATCATTTTGATTATTAATAATTTGATATTATTTTCTGAATAAAAAAGAGTGAAGTTTTTACTTTTTTTATCAAGACTCTCCTTTTCAAGAGATAATTATACTTTTAGACATTGAAATAATTTTTCCCTGAGTGACCTTCCGGACCCCTGTCCATTTCGGATATGAGAGTTGAAAATGGATAAATAATTTAATAATGAATAACAGGTTTAATGTTAGATGGGCGAGAAAATAGCATGGTGAAGAGGAGAGGCGCCTGACAAAATCTCGCCCTGAGCGCCAAAAAATCACGCGGTTACCATCCAGATTGAAGGGGGGTCCAGGGGCCCTCTCCCAGATTTTTTTCAACTAATACAAAGAGAGCCGCTTTTTACTAGTTATTTTACCAAAAATCTGCAGTACTTTTTCATTGCAATAACTATACAGGCAACATACTTTTCATGTTTTTGACGTAATCACTTTATAGAAGGATTCAGTACAATAAAATTATAGTTGAATTATAATTAATTGAGACCTTCAATTATCCACTTTTCACGCAATTGTTATTGTCATTTCATGTTATGTGGGTGAGGGCCCCAAGCAGAGAGTTGAAAATTCTAAACGTAATTATTGATTGATATGTACTTCAGATTGAAGGTGATGTAGGGCTTGTTACATACCGGTTGTTGTCGATACCGTAGATGTTCATTGAGCTTTACACAGAACCGTACCGATCGCTGCTATAGTCTGGCAACAGACAAAACAGCCTCCAAAATAAGAACTCTACTGCGCAGAGAGAGCGCACGTTATGCAATGCAGCAGTTTATCTCACTCGCTCACTAGAGTAGTGGTACTATGTGATACTTTATCACTTCGGTGATACGATGCGCGAAGGTTCTTTTGTCTGTTGCCAGACTATAGCAAAGATTTCGCATCTTTTTAACGTTCCATTAACAAAGTTTTAAACGAATAAAATAATGGACTATTTAAAGCTGCGTGAATTGTAGAATATTACGAGTCGTTGGGTTTGGATGAAAACATGAAAAATGATCTAAAATACATATTTCTTATTTTCCGTTTCAGGGGCCTCCTAGCTCGGGGGCCCCTGACAATCGCCAGGCTCCCACCCGGGCCTGTTTTCTGTATTGACATGTGGTTTTAACGACACTGTATGTCGTTTTAAAATTGTGTTCAAAATAACTAGCAATTCGTCATAAATAGTGAAATAGAAGAGCACCAAAAGTAATTCAATTTTAAATCACATGGCACTGTCTATTAAACTACCCATTGAAAAATGTCAATGAATGTATCAGAATGTATCACTGTTGACGTATACAGGAAGTAAAAGTTTTGGATATAAACTTCAATAAAATTAAATAGTACACATTAGTAATGAAATAATTTTCACTTCTTTTAATCTTAAAAAAATCAGAACAATCAAGAAGGATTCATTCATAAAATTTCAATTACATTTGAAGTTGAATAGATTCTAATAAAAAGCACATTAGGAATTTACATTAGTCGACGTTTAAAATTAACAATAAAACAAACCTTATAGTGAGAGCTAAATTAAAAATTTACTATAACTACACCTATTCACAAATAAGAATGGAAATGAAAAATTAATAGAGATGTTTTCATTTACTATTCAATTATAAATCTCAATAGAACTACTTGATTTAATCACGAAATATGTAAAATGAGTATTTCAATTGATAGGCAATTGCCAATGTCTATCATAGATAGTGCTAATCTAATTTAGTGATATTATTTTCATCAATAGATAATTATGCCTTTAAAAAAGCTTCAACATAATTATTTTGATAATTTCTTGCTGAATTCTATCCACAGAATCATGTATTGATGTTTGGATTATAGGGAGGGAGGTGGGTAGGAGTAAGCCACCAATGAGTCCTCCAAAATGCGGAGGTAGTGAAAAACATAACTTGACTATCAGGAATCCTCAATATCTCGCTAGACGAGGTTTAAATGTTAGCAGAGACTGAACAGAGTGTTTATACTTAAAATGCAAATATTGAATGGATGCGCTTTCATAAAATCTTAATAGATATGACAATTGCGATACAATTATATCTGACTCTTCAAACTATTAATGAGTCTTGGTTCGATTCATAACTGTGGCATTTTCGCCTTCATTGAGGATTTCGCTACCCACAATCTACTACAAGTTCAAATCTCATACATGTTCCATCTACTACAAAAAAAAAAAAAAATGTTTAAAACAATTGTCAAGTGAAATACAATAGAACTAACTAGCCTATTCGCTGTGAGCATCTACGCATCTACGGTGTTGCGCTCTGGCGGATAATAGTATGCGTTTCTTCTGGCAATTTAACATGTAAAGGATAGGCTTGAGTACGTAAAAATAAGTTTATAAATTTCAATTCCAAGTCGCTATTTTTCCTATTCATTGATTGTGGAATTATAGAATGATAAATTGAACTGAGCGCAAGTTATTATATATCATTATAATGTTTAATTCAAGTTCTAAAACGAACTTTGAAGGTTGTTTCATAGTGAGAACTTTTTCACATCATGGGACGGAAGACAGCACAAGCTGATTGAGCAGACGATTCGCCGTTGAGTTCACTCCCATATCAAAATGCATCAATCATATGCTTTTGAACTGGATTTTCCACTCGATTTATTAAAAACTGAGATCCAATTCATCTGTTTAATCAATTTTGGAAATATGATTCAACAACCGTTTGGAAATATGGAAGGAATAGAAGACGCAATTACTATTATGAACGGTATTTATCCAATCAGGAATGCGACAATACTTTAAATGCATAAGCCCTATCTTTTCCCATGTTAAATGCTCATTTTTTTGCACAAAAAATCCGCCGTGAGCGCCAAGGTCGAATTCGATATTCCCACCCTACGTGCACACAGCGAATAACATATTTCTCAAATTCAAATCATAATCATGTGTTAACATGGCGTTCTGTTCTTACAGCTAATCACTTGGTTCGATTCATGACTAACTGTGGCATTTCCCCATCATTGAGAATAAATAATTCAATTCCCCATATTCGCCCACAAGTTCTAATCTTATACAAGCTCTACCCATTACACATAACTAGAATGTTTAAAACATTCTTAACAAGTAAAATATTTCTCTAATTCAACAATGAAATCATACTCTAAATAATATTCACTATCAACTAAAACATATAACTAAACAAATATTGAGTCACTAAATTTATAAAGCAAGTACCATGTAATTGATACGCTGAGAACTTCTACTAAATTAAACAAAGCACAAAATTTGAAAATAGATTAAAAGCAATAAAGGTATTACATATTCGAAGGTAGTAAAATTATTCAAAAATATAGCGATAAAACAGTAACAAAAAATAATAACAAAACAATCATAAAATGAGGTGGTGGAGCTAATTTTGTTGGGTTGTTCGTGCAGCTCTACACTATCCGTTTCGAACGTCCGGTTTGCAGGGTTATAAGAAATAACTATGTGATTGACTATCAATCAGCGTTTAGACGTCGAAGCGGTAGCATGTGTAGAGCATTTTAGTGATAGAGTCGTGATAGTGTTGTAATAGTGAAAGTAGTTGTCACTTGAATAGATTCGTGTCAGCGGAATATCGCGAACGCTAGTGATCGTGCGGGTGTGCGTGCTTGTGGGCGTCCGGCAGCGACGCTGTGTTGTTCAGCCAGTCAATGGCCGCGGCACAATCGTGCGGTGTGCAGAGTGCCAAATAAACATTTTTCATTTGATTGAAAATAATTTTCTAAACAATAGAAATGACATTCGTCAAACCTTCAAAATTTTTTATTCCAGAGTTCAACAGAGAGTTCATTTCCCGCCAACGATAGAGACGATGTAGAGGGAGAAACTGTGAGTGGTGAAGCGAAAATAAAAAATATCACCGCCGATATTATCGCTACAATTCAAAAAGCCCAAAATGTGGGTGCATGCAAAACTGATGAAAAAGAGTCCTCAAATATTCATGAAGTGAGTGTGCATTGTGTGAATAACGCCGATGAGGATGTTGAAGATGTAGATAAAGAAGAAGAAGAAGAGGAAAATGCAGGTAATGAAAACGACAATGAGAAACTTGAAACTGATGCAGCAACTTACGAAAATGGTGATAATGAAGAAAAACAGGAGGAAGATGGTTGCACTAACGAAAATGGTGATAAGGAACTTCAAACTGATACCGGAACTTACGAAAATGGAGATAATGAAGATGATAGGAGTAGTGTGGGCAATAACTATGATAGAGATAATAAAGGAAATTAGGAAAGAATGGATAATGTAGGTACATTATTCAATGAAGGAGTCGAAGAAAAAGTAACTAGTGGAGAAAAATAGAGAATAGAGGCAATGTGAGATAAAATAAGAAGAATATGAGATGACATAATAAGATGAATATGAAAATGAGATAAATAATAAGAATCACATTATAGATCAGAAAGGAGCGCGGCTTTAGCAGTGTTTCCGTTGTTATCCAAGCCAGTAACAACTTCTGGAATTCCTGAAGCAAAACCCAAACCACGAACAGCTGTGACAATACCAGAGCCAGATTTTTCTGTCGGCGATAACATCAGTTTTCAGGTGGAGTATACATTTTTCAAAATTTCTATATTTAATAATTAGGGAAACGAAAATCCAAAGAAAGCGAAATATATAGTTGTGAAGACTTCTGCTACGGCGAATATAGACAACAGAACTAAATAGCAAGTGGATATTCAATGAATGCCTCTGTAAAAAAGTTATGCTTGGACGGGGAATTGATTGCCGATCGAGTGACTAAACCACTTGTCCACCAGACACCTTCCGTAGAGTTATAATAGCCAAGCTAGCCAGATATAAAAGATGGAAGAAATTATTGCATTGTAATTATTGTAATCACTGCTATTTCGTCAGTACTACCATCTCTCTCATGTTCTTTTTCAATATCACCATTTTCGTAAGTTGCTGCATCAGTTTCAAGTTTCTCATTATCGTTTTCATTACCTGCATTTTCCTCTTCTTCTTCTTCTTTATCTACATCTTCAACATCCTCATCGGCGTTATTCACACAATGCACACTCACTTCATGAATATTTGAGGACTGTTTTTCATCAGTTTTGCATGCACCCACATTTTGGGCTTTTTGAATTGTAGCGATAATATCGGCGATGATATTTTTTATTTTCGCTTCACCACTCACAGTATCTCCCTCTACATCTTCTCTATTGTTGGCGGGAAATGTTGGTTACGTTAGGTTTGGTGTCATGTGGTTAGTCTGGCAAGTTTAAAAGCTTACTCCCCAAGCAGTTTACAGACATTTTGCATTCCTATTCAACAGGATGCTACTTTACAGTTGAACATGAAGATGCATATTCTGGACTCAATGAAATAAAGGCAGGAGTTCCCCAGGGAAGTGTTTTAGGCCCGATACTCTACCTTCTAGGGAGAAGTTACTTTGAATCCGCTATTTTCAACGTGTGGGGGATTAGCCCAACGACGTCTGCTGACGCGGTTGATGCTTCAGGTGTTCATAGCTATCCACTGAACACCCTACTACCTGGGACGCAACGGTGTTAGTTGCCAGCCAGTCTACATCAACCACTTGCTCAGGAACCCGGGGGATCGCCACACCCCAGACAGAAAAAATTCTGCCCCCCTGCGGGGTCTTGGAAATGACGTTGGAATAAAATACAAGAAACTCTACTGGCTGATTGGAAGAAACTCCACCCTTTCAACTCCAAATAAAGTACTCTTGTACAAACAGATACTCAAGCCTGTATGGACAAATGATATACAACTTTCGTGGTGTACTAAAGAGAATAACATCAGTCATACAACGTTTCCAAAACAAGATGCTGAGAAACATTGTTGAAGCTCCTTGGTACGTGAGGAACAGCGATCTGCATAGAGACCTGCAAGTTGACCTGGTATCCACCGAAATCCAGAGGCATGCAGAGAAACATGAGGCACGACTCCACCTAAACAACAACGTCGAAGCAATCCAGCTGCTAGACAATGAAGGATTGGTGAGGAGGCTCAAAAGGAAGAAGCCTCTAGTGTAGTGCTTGATTCAAGTGTCTTGTGTCCAGTAAAAAAGCAGTGGTGTAAATGAGTGTAACCTAGTACAGTCATCAGTAGTGTACTCAAGTGTGATTTGAATAAGAGAGCCTAAGGAGGAATACTCTTGTAAAATGTGTTTAGTAATTTAGGTCAGATAAAAGTTGCTCATTAGTCTCAAGACTAGATAGCAATCTATCGTTGAAAAAAAGATTGACAATTGGAGCGGCTATATTGAAACCGGACTAAATAATGTAGCCGAGCTGAAAACTATATGCTTCTCCAATCCCTCAAACCGGTTCGTTGAAAGCGGATAGGATTGACCCTGCCACAAGGCCCGTTTCCAATACAGCGAATTTGTATCCCAAGTAGGCTAGAAAAACTTTACAACTTTAGAAATATTAGATATCACTGTTGACCTCCAAAATATCAAGACTTAAAGAACACATTCAGTTAATTGTAGTTGGATTAAAAAATAATAATGTTTTCTAATCAACTGTCATCTTATGAGTTTCGGCCAGAAATTCGAGGTATTGGAAAAGAGCCCTAACCAGTCAGTCTAAATTGGAGATATTCTCTCATAGACGACGACTGTTTAGAAAGTTGAGGCAGTATAATAATAATTTACAATAATATTTATTAATATAAAAAGAAAAATGCAATAAACTGTTATGATTGGATGATAGAATGAATAATGTGCATAACTGATCACAAAGAAATAATATCGATAGAGTATATAATATCTGGCCCACATGTTGTGATTGATGCTTACACAGTTCTTAATTTGACAACACATATCTCAGAATGAACATGCAGAAGAAACATCGATTTCCAAGTAATATTGTATAGGTACTGTATTATAATTTACATTGCCTATTCAAAATAAACATACCTATAAGAAAAATGTCTGATTTCTAAGTTGAATGGTAAATAGGATTATGTTTTCATAGAAGAGATTTCTTTCAACCATTGCTTGTTGTAATATTCCTTCACAGTACCGTAAATGATAATACTCAATAGCTTCGTGAATAGTTTCTGAAGATGTTTGAAATTCTCTCTCAAAGTCAAATATATTTCCGTTTTCAAAATTAGCGGATCAATAAATCTGTGATATATATATTTTAAAATGGTTAAATCTCCACATAAAAATCAATTGCGATTATTTGAGTCAAATTATAATGAGCAATAACTGTATAAATTGATTCTACAGAATTTATTGAAGCGTGATAAATATGAAAGGTTAAGTGAAAAGCCAAACTATATCAACTACCTACTTGAGGTGGGGTTTCGATTGACTCATCATTTCTACTACATATGACAAGAAAGCCAAATTTATCATTTTAAACAGTCCTCATGATACAAAACAAAGGATACGTTTGTTTTGAGATAGTTTCAATTGGCTGTACAGCAAAACATTGTAAACAAAAACTTGGTGGGGGTAATTAGAGATATTCTAAGTTTTCAAAATGTTTTCCTAATAGAATTACTATGATAAACATTATAATCAAATTTATTAGAGAGAAAATCCATCTCAACAATTAAATTGTAAATATTTGTATAAATTGAAAAATATAGAGCAAAAAATTTCCAAAAAAATATAAACACACATACATCCTTTCTCACTAGTGAAGATCAATTACGTTTCCATTTTTCCAAGCAACACTCTTTTCTTCAATTTTCATAACATTATAAATTCATTCGAGAGACTAATTCATTTCGAGACTACTCCGGCTAGAAACACAGCTTGATGCATAACCGATCGACTAGAGAAAAGAAAAACCTAATCAACTTATAGTAATTTGTTCAAGCTAACTTGATCATTAAATTATCGAGCCTCTTCTCTTCTAATTGGACAGCAGTCGTAGCAGCCATGGGTTTCGTTGAAAGGCGCTCATATTAGCACACTGTCAAACGTCATTTTGTAATAGTCAATCTTTATGGGAACCATTTGTTAAATGAGGCTTGCGAATCTTGAAACAATTGATACGGAAATGCCTACACATCTGACGAACCTGCAAAACATAAAATACATTATTCAAATATATTCAAGTAATTTATAAAAAAAATTAATACAGAAATCTAAAATTGAAATTGAAATTTATTGAGAAAAACAAGTCAAGACTAAAAACATCTATCTAACAACATTCACAGATGTGAATCACAGCCAAGGTTTAAGGGTTGTATGGTAAAGGGGGCATAGAGGTTAGAGTCCTTTAACTTTCTCTAACATGGAGTCCTAACTTCACCCTCAATAAAGGCAATAAATGAATATTATCACAAACATGATGATGACTACCGGTAATTCGAAAATCAAAATAAGAGATAGAAAAGTTTGCTCTCTTTCCTAAGAATCGTTCGATTTGATAAGATTCAAACAGATAACTTGAAAATTAACAGATATGTAGGAGTATTACACCAAAACAAGAGCTAAGTCAAATAATAAATTCAATCAAAGAAAAAACAGCATCAGCGTGTTATAGTATAAGGGTGGGTTCATGTCGGAGCTGTGATAAACGATACCAGCTGTGATACTAGCAGCGCTTTCATCAATGGTCAATTGCTCAAATGCAATTAACATCGCAGCTCCGACATAAACAGGCTTATTAGCCTGTCAATATTATCTACGCTCTGCTAGTATCACAGCTGGTATCGTTTATCACAGCTTCAACATGAACGCACCCTGACAATGAAAACATAAAGAACATATAAAAGGATTGAAAAATTATTTACTCTCTTTGAGATTTAAATGGGGAGTTTCCAGATAGTTTTTCAGTTTGATTCTTCAGTTTACTAAGACACCTGGGTTGACAATGAATTACCTCATTGGAGCGTTTTATAATGATTAAAGTGTATAAAAACTTCATCCACTATGATGCGGCCTCATTAATATCGTTTAGTGAATGAAATCTTATAAACGTTAAAGATGGTAAAAATCTTCAATTAGTTGTAATGACAAATAATGTTAGTGTTTTCGTCGATAAAATATCCTTGAACCAATAGGTGATCAGGTAAGGTACTGTTACAATGCGGCAAAGTTCCGTATGTCTTGTATAGCACGATCCATTTAACTTGTCAGAAATCAGCTGTTCCAAGAAATAATTAAACAGTGACTTCGACACAATAATCAAAAGGCTTTAAAGTCTTAGAGACATTTAAAGTCTTTAAAAGACCTTTTTAAAGAAGACCTTTCAAAGAATAACTTTTTAAAAAAGACCTTTCAAAGAATAACTTTTTAAAAGACCTTTTCAATAATCTGCGAGATTCAGCATTTGTAGGTTAAGTATTGTGATCATATGCTCGTCGATCATATGTTTTATGACAAGTTAAACGGATCCTGCTATATATGGTTACATTACCTGATCAGATCAGGTGTTAGTTTAACCCTCCGTTATCAGCGTAGCGGCACTGTGTGCCGTAGAACTAACGTTTCCAAAATAGTTTACACTTTACATCAATTACAAACACATTGTTTAATCATATTAATAATTCATCAGAAATACATGAAGAATTAGTTGCTGTACAATTATAGAGAAACAGGCGCGCGAGTAACAGAGGGTTAAAGTTATTTTAGTAGTTTCAGTATAACACATGTCACTGACCAGAAATTAGCAACTTGAATCAATAGAATAGAATAGAATAGAATATTTTATTGACCACAAAAGACATCACAAATTGACATATAGGCCAGTCATTATATTACAATAAATAAATAAATAACAAGAATATAGACAATACAACAACAATATTATATAATACAGCGATATTTATGCTACACTTTAAAATCCCCTACAATTAATTTTTTCCCATAAACTCTTTTATGGAGTAGAATGGGTTCTTTATGAGAAACTCCTCTAATACTCGTTTGAACCTCCTATAATCAAGTAGCCGCACTTCAATTGGGAGCCTATTCATGAGTCCAATAGCGGCATTAGAGGGACTTTGGTCGGTCTTATGGAGCCTGCTACGGGGTACCTCAATCGATTTGGAGGTTCTTGTCAGGTCCTTTGTATCACTTTGCTTCTCATGGAATATACTCGCAGATTTTCAATCACAATATTGAGATATCCGTTGATAAATTTAAAAATTAGTTGTCAATATTTATTGCTGTTGAAAATTGTAAAACGTGTTAGCCAAAATTGAATGCTTAAAGCTATACTTACAACTGTAGAGCCGTAGTGTATATGAGCTACCATCGATAGCGCCCACAAAGAATATAAGAGGACTAGCTCCAAAGATTGAGAAGGGAAAAGCATGGCCACACCCACACACAGGAGTGTCGGACCCAGAAGCCAGTTCCACAAGTCACACGTGACCCCGCTCATCTGCGCCACAATCAGCCGACACTGAAATCACAAAAATTTCGTCAACATAATTGAATTAATAGTAATTTGTTCAATTAAATTAAGGGCCGCTTTCCCCAACGCTGCTTAAGCAATACATCTGGCTTGAGCCTCATTTGGAGAATCAATCAATATTTATTGCCAAAAAGTAAATTGTTTAAAAATACAACAATAATATTGGTTAACAATATAAAGTAAGAATAGGAAAAGTATAGAAACAAATTGAGCGACAGCTGTTATTACTTGAGCGCAGCGTAGGGGAAAGCGGCCCTAAATTGATTACTTAATCAAATGTTAAACTGCCAAATGTTATGGTGCCTCAACACGATTACCAATGCGGTCACCTAACCACTTTTTCCAATTTTTTATTGTATTTATGTGTTGCATTATTGTATTGTTTTGGCAATTGTGTGTGAATAAATGAACTAATTGAACTTTCAATAAAATCAATCAGCATATTATGCTAGAAGGGCCAAGTCACATCAAATATAGTGCGATTCACGTCAAGAATTCAGCATTGTTTATATGAGGAGCATTGATGCCAAGTTTCATTGAGAGAGAAAGAGAAAACTGCACCAAACGTGTTTGTTGGGACTGTGTGCGACAACAATGCACAGTGCGGCAACCATGCATAGTGCGAATAGGATGGAGACATCAGCAACTGCCTTGTGCTGAAAAAGGATAGCAAACTCCCATCTAAGCAATGCTGACTTCTTGACGTGAATCGCGCTATACTTTTCAAGATGAGTACTACAGAAAAGCTGTACAGAAAACTTTACTTTTCTGTACAGAAAAACTGTTGCTAGGTAACTGAGCCGATAATTTAATTCTGAAAAAATAGCACATCATAAACATAAAAATATGCTTTCAATGACAGAGAAGTTATATTGGCATAACATAGATAATGTTGACACTACTCCAATAACATAAGTAATGCACCCAGTTCTGTATTTGTCCGAATTAACTGTATTTCTAAAGCTGAGGCCGCACTGCTGGTTGGTTACCTGTATGGCATAATTATGTAATATCTATAAAACATACAATTTTCATAATAATAGAGCATAGGATACAACATGAATGGATGGAAGAAGCCTGGCGTGTTACCATCCACCCTCCAAATAGTTCTAGCGCCATTTGTGAATTTAGAGGTTATGAGATCCATATTTGAGAATTGTAAGAGTATGAGCACGTCTGTTAAAATTTTCCTGTAGTGTGAATTGCTATCTATGCTAGAGCTAAGGACACACAACAAGGAGCCTCGCTTGGTGCTAAGAGCTACGTTTCTAGCTTAGTGATTGATCCTAGTTAACGAACATTAGCGTACTATTGCAGAGGGCTACACTGCGAGCGACGTGACTCGCTTGGTGACTAATGTAGCACCTAGCTATAGTGCGAATAAAACTAGTAGTCCCTTGGCCTGGTGCTTAAGAAACACTCACTAGAAACGGTTTTGTCAGAAAGTCCGATGTTCAAACAGCTGACAATTTGATTCAATGATGCTAACATTGAATCAAATGGTCAGCTGTTCGGACATTGGACTTTGCGACAAAAACGTTTCCAGTGAGTGGTTCTTGAGCACGAGGCCAAGGGACAACTAGTTTTATTCGAACAATAGGCTTGTCGCTCGCAGTGTGGCCACCTGCAATAGTACCCAATACGTTCGTTCACTGGGATCAGTCACTAAACGAGTCACTTGGCTCTTAGGTTAGCGAGGCTCCTTTTTGTTTGTCCTTAGCTCCAGCATAGATAGCAATTCACTCTACAGAAAAATTTTAACAGACGTGCTCATACTCTTACAATTCTCAAATATGGATTATTGTAGTGAGGTATTAGCGTTAGTGAAATTTAAATATTGAATAAATTAATCGAATAATGGATGTGTAATGGATAAAGGAAGAATGGAACGAAATACGACAGTGCATAGAGGGTAGATGATAGTGACAGAGAGGCCGATATCTACCACCATCCACCATCTACCATCCACCCACTTGCAGTGCGGCTCAAGGTTAGCTTCAGCGAGCGTTCAGCTTACCAGGGAACGCAGAGGTAACTTTCGGCTTCACAACGCAAACAAGATCAGCGGCCGTGCACCTTTTGAAGGGTAGAACAAACCTTGTGACACCCGGTATTATAATACATTAAGCAAGCAGATAAATAAATATCGATCAAAGTTTGAAGTCTAATCAACTTATGTATCATCCATAAAGCAAGCAGATAATACAAATGTCGATCAAAGTTTGAAGTCTAATCAATTTTAGATCCTTGCCAATGATCGGAGAAGAAACTTTACATGAGCTCGGGATTTAGCCAAGTCCTAGACTAAAACGGGTGGCCACCTTAGCATCGACAAACGTTAGCCTCGACACTATGTACTAAGGGCTCTCTATGCTGCTAGCCCACTAACCTGTGAAGACAAAAGTTTGTCGATGCTACGGTTGCCACCCGTTTTAGTCTAGGACTTTGCTAAATCCCGAGCTCATGAACCAGCCCTACATGTATTTGATTAGTTTGATTCAATTAAATTTTGGAGCGTAGAACAAACCTTGTGACAACCAGTAGATTATACTTGAAGCAAGCAGGTATCACAAAGTCTCAAGTATCACATAATTTGAAGTCAGTTACTGGCGGCAAGTAACTTTCTGTCTCTACTTTCCCCGTTTATAAGCCACTTCAAACTACTTTCCCCGTTTATACGCCACTAAGTAAAAACAAACCTGTTTGTTTTCATTTGCCACTCCACGGGTAAGTTGAAAAGGCAAGTACTAGCCGCCAGTAACATTCCATCTCTACTTTCCCCGTTTATAAGCCGCTTAATCAATCAATTAAATTCTTGCCAATAATAGAAGAATAATTTGATTAATTAATGATAATTCATAAAAGGATATTGGATAGAACTAACTTATAATAGCGCTCTCTAATTTTATATAATTGATTTGTCACTACTCACGCAAATGTTGGAGAAAACAGTTCCAGTGAAGAGATAGAAGGCCCTTGGATCTTTAGCGATAATATTGGATGGTGAGTTGTAAACCCACAGAGCACAAATGAACATCAGCGCCACTAGAGGAACCAGAGGTCGGTTAGCTTCCGTGAAACTTCTCATCTTGCCTGTCTTATCTCTGTATGATCTGAAATCGATTTATAGTATTCCATTAGAAACATCAGACTCGATCTAATCTAAGATTGCTGGGAGTTCAATAGCTTCTAAGTTGGATGTAATGTTCGAGCTGTTGCAATACCAAAATAATTCAAGTATTGGAGTCCATTATCCTTACTCAGATACATTTAATTTGACGCTTGGTAATAGATAGATAGATGGATAGAGAGAGGTATTATTCCTTTCCCATCGTACTGTACGGTCATCAGAAACGTCAATAAATAATATCTCTCTATCCATCTAATGCCAAGCGTCAAATTAAATGAATCTGAGTGTATTAAAAGACCTTTGCAAAAACTTATGACAGCCACTGTGACCGTTATATTGGGCCAATTTATTCATTTATTACAAACAAGACGGAAACAACAGGATAAACCCCAAATATGTTTCCTTAACACAACGCGATAATTTAAATAAAATGCACTTTACAAAACAATAATAACTAACTATAAGAAAATAACAAGAGATGACAGAATGAAGAAGATGATGTTGATAGCAATGAAGACGATGAGGAAATAGTGATGATGTTGATGATGATGACTGCATATTTAGATGCAGTTTGCGCTAAAAAAAGGTTATTGGTACTAGATGAGCAGGTTTTATTTACATTTTGAAGAAAATCCGTTAAAGGGATTAAAAGATTGCAATATAAGCTCAGCCATCTCTCGGCTCCTGGAGGAACTACGCCCACACTGCAGTACTGAACTATACCAGAGAAAATTGAATAATGTCCTCTCCTTTTCTGTGACAATACGGAGTTTACAGTTGGTAACTCTAGTTTATTTTCATTTATTATTTTTAATTTTGCACAGAAATCATAATATGATATGGGAGAGAAACAGTAAAGGCTCAACCTGTTTTTTCTGGCGAATTCTCAGCGAATTTTAATGGATAATGTAGTCCTAAATAAGGTTCACAACACTCAAACACATTACTCTAGCGAACTTAAAGTTATCACTGTAGTATAGAATCGGAGTTCATTTCTAGCGCACAGACATATTGAATTTGCTAGCAATGCTACTACCAATTCTATTTTTATGTACTAATTAAATGTCACCTGATATGTGTTATATAAATATCAATTATGTATCTGAAAGTTATACAGAGTGTTTCGAAAAGGACTTTACAACTTTGAAAATGCATACAATTTAAAAAAAAGATATATTTTTTACTAGAGATGATGCCCACATAAGCTCTAAGCTTGTGCGTTGGTAATAGGAAGGATGATGATAATGAGATGAATGGACCTACAGCTTTGGGTGGGTTCCGAACACCAGGAAGCGATTGTAAAGCTAATAGATTTTTGTATTTCGAGGAGCCAGTCACCGTTACAACAGGAGTGGTAGGCGCTGTCAATATGACAATAACATTTTAGAGATTACTTGGTATTCAAGGATTACAGAATCTCCTTAAAGCGATTCTCTCTAAAACGACCGTCGAGGTAATGTATTCATTAAAAATTATTTAATAGCATAATTTCAATATCGAGTTAATTTTCAATACCACTTGAAAATTTAATCTTCATTTTGAATTATACAATAAGTATAATGTTTATATGTTTTAGAACTTCAATTCATATATCGGAATCTAATAATATGAAATGAATATTTGTAATAATTATATAATAATTAATTGTTGACTATTTGTCTATTGAAAATGTACTTACGATGAAAATGAAATGAAAATATTCTTTATTAGGCGGAGTTAGGACTAGAAAGTCCTTTCTAACACTTAACCTTGAAATAGAGATTAAAGATAATAAGAGAGAATAAACATAAGAGGAAGAAAAGCTTATCAAGTTTATTATGACACACAAATTGGACTTGTCACGTGAACTAAGATTACTAAGTAGATAGTTCTTTTCTAGTTCTAAATCTTAGTTACTTTTCTGTCACTATTAGTAACAACGTTTTTAGGAAAAGTACTTATGTAGCTCACTCACACATATATATTGTAGAGAACAATTGGAATGCTAGTCAGTATAGAGCTGAGATAGAAGAGAAGTTCTAGACAATGTCCGGTTGAAAAATCGCCGAAAACATTGAACTTCCAACACTCATGACCATAGAAGTATGTGAAAAGGAACACGCCAGTTGTACCCTGAAATAATTTCAAATTTCATTAGAATATCGTTCAACTAGATTGAAAAAATCGTATGTAGTAGAATAGAGACTGTTAAATTTTAAAAACACTGTAAAAAAACAATTTACGTTTGTAACACAGTAACTTTCCAAACGGTTCGTCTGCTCTGCCTTCTTCAATAGCTGATTCTCTTTAAAATACTGTGCCAGAAAACAGTGTCGTCAAAAGTGGATAATTTTACAAGTCTAATTCTTCTGTATTAACATCAAAACTGGTATCTTCCTACAGTGGATCCTTGATAAATCGAAATCCTTGATAAATGTAATTTTTCCAATTCCCCTAGAACTTGTGTATCCTACTACATGTTACTTTATTGATCGAAGATTTCATAGATATTACCTTGATTAATCGAAGTTTTTGGATCTATTGAGTTTTCAAATTACATCTACAATTCGAAGCTCCAGGGCGCTATAGATTTAGGCCCTATACTATTTACTACTCCAATATCGTCCTGATGTTCTCTCTAACTAGAGAATGCAAGAAGGAATTTCTCTACTAATAGGTTTTTACAGAACAACATGGTCGGTATGACCCTTACAATTGTATGAAGACATACAATTGGTATAATAATAATAATAATTGGTTTTTTAGTTACAGTGCAATTCATTTAATTTGACGCCTGGCGATCAGTAAACAGCTGATGATACGAAGCTCTGACACAATAATTAACCTACAAATGCTGAATCTCGCAGATTATTGCAAGTCTTTGAGTCTTGCAAGTATTTAAAAGTCTTCTTTAAAAATGTCTTTTGTAGACTTTAAAAAGTCTTTGGATATTGTGTCAAAGCTGCGTAACATCAGCTGTTTACTGATTGCCAATCGTCAAGTTAAATGAATAGCACTGTACAAAAGATTGAATTTTATAATGAGATGTAAAATAGATTGATTGAAAGTATTATTGAACCCAACTGTACTTATTTGTTTTTCCTGTAATAATAAATTTCTGTTCCTATCATTCTTGTTTCAAATAATTAATCTACTAACCAGCATTGACAGATCATAGCCCCATGGCAGAAAAAGTACACCAGTATTATACTTTTCCCAGTGCGACATATAGAATGTCACAAACACATTCCAGCAAATATAATAGAAGCGTAGAGGTGGCACTGAGTAATCAGTACGGCCAAATAACGAGTACAAGCATGTGGGTATGAGCACAGCTGTCCAAGAATCTAATCCGTGGTCGAAGAGTTCACCCAACGGGCCACTAGTATTTGTTCGTCTAGCTTGCTTGCCATCGATACCATCTGAAAAGTCGAAGAAATGTCAGTAATAACGAGAGAAAGATAGTTAATGAAGCATGGTATTTTTTATGCAGCTATTAAAATCTGGTGCATGCAAAAGTTATAACCTATTCAACAAATCTATTATCAAATCTAATATCTTTTTTTTACCGTGTGTGTATGTATGTAATGGGCATGAAATAGAGAAACTCAATTCTATGAGATAGAGAAAATCCTAATAGGATATTGATTGAAGGAATTACATAAACAGGAGCAGAAGTCAATCTGAATTTTGTAAATAAATCCAACTTTTCCTTTGCTAATTCATGTTTGTTCGCTTCTCAATCTTATCTTCTCTCTTGTTGTCAAATCTATTTATAAATAAATTATTGTTGACAATCTAGCTTGTAAATATAGCTTGGCTCTACAGTACAACATTCGTATTAATAAATTTGTTGAATACAAATTGTTGATATTCTTTATCAACAATGATTATTTCATGACTTATCGACTATTTCGTTAATAGGTTAATGTACATTTTTAGGTTTACTATCGATAAAATAGACGACACATATTTATCC
Organism: Laodelphax striatellus; assembly: GCA_017141395.1. NCBI lineage: Eukaryota > Metazoa > Arthropoda > Insecta > Hemiptera > Delphacidae > Laodelphax > Laodelphax striatellus. The sequence goes on along the minus strand of CM029544.1, from coordinate 20,627,882 downwards.
TATTAGTCCCCTATAGATTATTGCTGCGGTGTGCGACCGGGTAAGACTTAGCTCTCTTACCAGGTCGCACAACGGAGCAATAAACAATAAGCAACTAGCAACACATGAATCATTTGATCGTCTACTCTGTACAAACAAATAGTCCAATGCACACCTAAAGCAGTTGTTCCAGTTGTACAAACAAGTTTTAAAGCAGTTGTACAAACAAACAGTCCAATGCACACCTTAAGCAGTTGTTCCAGTGTGCATTGGAATATTTGTTTGTATAGAGTAGACAATCATATGATCCATGTGCTGCTAGTTGCTTATTGCTCCTGTGTGCGACCGGGGTTAGAACACAGTAATTATATTGCAATATAATATACTTTTCCTTGTGGATGAATCGCCACATACTGTCCGATGCTAAGCTCCGTGTCCCTGACGGCTGAAGCGGAGAGACGAAGATAGCACTCTTATGCACTTATACAAGGTTTTCGATGACGTATTGCATTCCTCCCAAGGACACAGAGGTTAGGATCGGACAGTAGAAATCAAGTGATATGAGAAACAAGAGAATATCCTCAGAAGCTCCTTTAAAACTGATAAAGGGAATTACGAAATTCTTCAATATTCTAATATTTAGTTTATAGCATTCGTTTATAGTATTTAGTTTATAGTATTATAGAATGAATGATATAAATTTTAGAGATACTAGAGTTATATGAATATCGAGTTTACTCAAAACTTCTATTTACTTTTGTGCAAGTAACCCTTAGAAACTTAGTATTCATTATTTCTTTACAATATGACTTGAAATAAAAATAAATTAACACTATCCTTGAACAAAATATGATTCTAGGCCTATATTGACACCAATAACAATAATAATATCCTTACGGATTCTAAGTGAATTCGTATGAGGCAATTGATAACAAAAACTATCATGTAAATCGAGAAAGGGGTATCGAAAATGAATCATTTATAGATACATCTCACCCTTAAAAGTAGCTTAAGACAGAAATCAATAATTTCATTTATAGAATCATGGCTGACCTTAACTATTAATGCAACTGGCGGGCTAAATTCTGAATAATCCACCAATTAAAAAGCAATCTTATAACAAGTTTTATTTATTTTTTCTTAATCACTCTGTACAATTTTCCTATTTCATTAATGTAATTTTGAGCATATGAAATAAAAATATTCCAAGTTCATGACTATGAAAACTTACCTAACGTATAAGCAATGAATATACTAACAGCAGTCACTAGATAGACCCATCTTGGAATAGTCGGGTACTGGGGAAAATCGGTACTGTTGGCATAGAAATGATAGTCATAGATGGAGAGCAATAAGCAGGCTCCAGCTGTGAATAGGAATCCAACGAACGTCAAGACATTGGGTGCCACCGATTTTGGAACAAGCTAGAAAATAACACACAAAATCATCAGGATATATTTTCATAAAAAGAAAATAAATCACACCAATTTTGAAAACTTGAGAAGAATCTTACTGAAAAAAACTTAGAATCTCTGAATAAAAAGACTTGAAGTTGTCAAAACCACATTTTTTATTAAATATACAATATACAATAGCTATCTCGATTTCTCGTTGTTTTATTAAATATGTGGTTTAAAGTCAAGTCTTTTTATTCAGTACGGATAACTACCACAATGTCACCTTTACTATTACACAGAAAATCTTCATTATGTTTTAGAAACTCAAGTGTCTTGACCATTATGATTTATTTTCTTTCTTTTACGTTTCAAAACGACGTTATTATCTTTCTGTCTGTCTTTAAGGCATTTAAGGGTCAAGACTATAATAAGAATGAGATTTAAAGGGAGTATTGCTCTTTGAATTGAATGACGGAGGGGCTTTGGCATTTTGCATTTTAAGGATGAAAAAAGAGAAAGATAATGCTTATTTATTTCAACTAAGTTATATAAATTTTGGACAGAGAATAATAGTACAAATAATAATAAATTCTAATATTTATTAATAATAGTATAATATTTATTCTAGTATATTTTAATAATAATAAATAATAGTACAGGCTCAGTCCAGTTTTTCTGTCCAGATTATAATATTATGATTTTGTGATTGTATCAATGAATAAATACAATATAAATATATATATATATATAGTTTATATATTTATATCATATAAACAGGTGGCAGAAGATTGATTGAACCAATCATTATGGAATGAAATTCGCATTTTGAGTATTAACTTTTAAATAAGATATTTTATACCTCCAAAAAAATTTATTTCCTGGTGAAAAATTATTTCTACTATTATATTCACATAGGCCAAAAGATTATTTTGAATTATTTGTTCCCAAAAATCATCAACCATTTATTAGAAGGCTATGAAGAGAAACAAATCATTATACATGTTATTATTTATAACATATGATTAAAACTCCGATTTGAGGAGTTGATGAAGAGCTTAAATAGATTTTTGAATTGTTAATGATCCTACAAAATAAAGATCATCATTAAAACTGGGAATCGATAATCCTTGATAGATCTTTTATTAGTAGGCCTACCAAATGAATAAATTGTAATAGCAGTGTCTTTGAAAATCATTCAAAAATCAAAAGAACAGAACTTGATAAACAGAAGTATTCTGTATGCAGGCAATCCTGACAGTACAAATTAGAAGTGATGAGGTTTGTAATTGAATCAATGATATTATTACAGTATTTGAACGACCTCAGTTCCAAGTGAAGACTTGGAATGACAAGTGAAAGATTAGCTTTATCACTATTACGTCTTGTGATCGAAGAACGGTTCCAACTTAAACATCCATTTGATATTATAACAGCAGATCATGAGAATAGTTGGCAACTAAATTACCTCCCAACAAATGCTTTTGAACTCCCAACTGAATACTTGGGAGTTCTTTTAATCTACAATACAACTCATCACACTTTCAATACTAGAATTTATAATTCACTTTCAATAGTCACTGATTACTCTATGAAGTAATACAAAAAACATTCAGTCGATTATATTATCCACAATATATAAATATTTTTTTAATTGAAGTTCATAATATTGAAAAGTACTTCAGCTTAAAATGAATTAGGATTCACAATGTGTACTAACAAAGCTATCAGTCACATAATTCAATAATTAGCTAAACAAGATAATATTTTCTTAGAGGGTGAAGTTCACATATTTGAAATGAAAAGATGGAATCGTTGATGAACTTACCTCGACTACTTTATTCCAAAATGGATGCATGATATAAACACTGATAGGACTCGTATCGATGGAACTATACTGAAAACAGGAAATGTCAAATTAGTAAGTATGATAATGCAATTGAGAATATTGAGGTTATAGATTAAAACGAATTATCCTCATTCTTTCTCATGACGATAGTATGTGAGTTATTATTAGTTTTGATACTATGAGTTATTATTAAATTCAAGATTACTAATTTATATCGAGACAAACTAGCCGCAATTAGAATGTCAGAGATGAATAAAGAATATAGCCTATGCAGGAAAAAAAGCACAACCTCTTACTCCTAAAAACAGTGGCGGATCCAGGGGGAGCAACCACCCTCCTCGCCCCCCCCCCCTTCAGTATCAGAGGTGTTTTAGATACTGTAGAAAATGGTGTAGTTATTTACTTTGCATCTGGTTCAACATGTTTTGCAACTATATCTCTATCACCAATCTAATAATCCAACGTAAAACCAATCCAATAATAAACGCACTGTCTACCATAGTTTATTTTTCTAAATTGCCTGCATACCTACTCAAGTTGTGGAACTGAACGGAGGGATAGTTTTGTTCTGGCAACGCCTGACATTTGGCTGTATGTTGACGATCGCCCAAAACAATCGATTGCCTCTTGGTAATATTGGTAATAAGTGCGTTATATCTTATATGTGATGCTGATATAAAACAAGGACTACTTATAAGGTTATGTAAGGTTACTTATGTCCTGTTTGTCCACTTTTGTTTGGTTTACTTTATATACAACGGGAAAATTCAATGTGCAATTCGTGCACTAAGTACTGTTGCTGCACTCAAGAAAATTTTTTCACTCGCCTTCGGCTTGTGAAATAATAAATTTAAATATAAATATGGGCCTTCTTTTAGGCTTTCCTATTAGTTTTGATCATCACAAAAAAGCTCATTCACTCACATAATCAGTTCATCCAAGCAAGTTTCCAAACAAAATTGTTTTAAAATGCTTGCTGAACATGCATTTTCCATCACCAAATAATTCCTATACATTTTACACGTATGGATACGTTGAGCATACAATAGAAGTGTAAATCACAGAATAAGCTAATAATGTATACAATGATAGTCAATTTCCATAATTGTAACCTAATAAGTTTTTGTTTACTCAAAATAAATTATTCGGTGAAATTGTATTTTCCAAAGAACCAAGATACATTCCATTACAATCTCTGTCTCCAGTAGGGTTGTGTGGTAGAGAGGACCAGGAGTCCTAACTCCGCCCTTAATAAAGGCAATAAATCAATCTCCCATTGCCTTCCTATACAAAATGTGTTGATTGTATGTTATGGGGATGCCACCATCCCCACAGTTTTGTGAAATATTTATCATGTTCGTGACCAATTTTCATCATATGTTTACCTTTCCACAAGGATACTAAACAGTAAGCAGCGAATATCAATACAACGAAACCAAACTCACATCTAGTGAAATCCAGATTATAGTTAGACTCAATTACCTAATATTTTTTTATTGCTATCACGTTTATTATTGGTGACCTACCACTTTCCATTCCAAGAAAAAAATAAAAACTACTTTCAAACCCCCTATAGATTTCAAAACAGGGCCCCCTTACAAATCCAAAAGTTAAAAATTGATCAACTCATGAACATCAGAACATGAGTTGGTTCAACACTTGAACAGTGAGTGATTTCAGAGAGGGGTCACCACTCACCAGACAGCGCTAATGCAAGATTAATAACATCATGTCATGTGTGTTGGACGGGTTGCATCCTGCTGCTACAATCCACGATTAGAAAACTGTTTCGGAAACGCACTTCCCGGTAAAATCACAAAACCAAATCTCATGATGGCTACTGACATTTAAAATGATATAACCTAACATAGAGCTAACATGTAAAAATACATGTCTCATCTTTTCATTGATAGTTGAACCGACAAACCAATTAAATATATAAAGGTAATTTGTAGATATATGTAATGTCAAGCCCTCTTTCAAGACTAGGCCAACTGGAGAATCAATAACTTATTCATATAATAGGATACTGTATGATACGGGATGAATAAATTATTGTATTTCCTAAAAATATGAAGGTTGAGATTATTGAAAACGTTGACCTATCAAGCTGATAAGGATTCCTCACTGATATTGAATCCAAGCTAGTAGACCTAAGTTACCTGTCTTATATACAAGAGTAAGATACATGTAATATACAATGGTAATCTGTAATATTACCCAATTCATCGTGAAGTTATGCCTAGTTGTGTTACTACCGCATTGGAACAGTTATAATATTATGAAGAATGAACCACAAGTACATCAGAATCAACATCTCAAGTTTATAAATGGTTACAAGTATCGTTCTGATGAGTGGGACATTTATAAGTTTATTTTTTATAATTACATAATGTGCACCCATCACAGACTATATTCAACTTATTCATGAATGTGCCTTTACAACGAAGTTGTACTTGAATAAAACCAAGAATATCTACAACTATACTGGTAATTTCAGAGCAGTGAATCGAAGTCAACATCTATTTATTAAAGTTTGAGTGACAAATTATGAAAACATCATGAACAGCTATTGACCCCGCAGTTTTTCTGCCGCATTACTTAGTTGCTGAATATTGATTATATCACAGCTGATGTACAAGTTACGAACGATTGTCTAAGAATATTTAGTATAACGCTAATACCTTAATCTTATTTTTAAAGAAACATTGCCAGTTATTGAATATTTTGATACTTAAACTTGAAAGATTTCTAGACTTACCTTATAGTGTTCAAATCCAGATAAATGTTTCTGTGTTAAATATTCCGATTGCATTTTGAATTCCTTAAATTACAACACTATTAAATAAGAAATCGATAACTTTTATATGTTACACTGGTCAGTTTAAGACTGAACAAAAATTTATACTTAAAATGCGAAGAACGTTCTTAAATATCGAGTAAAAACATGATAAAAATTAACGAAAACGCGTGTAACAAAGACTAGAGTGCCATTTTGGAAATTACTACTACTTTGATTCTATACCCATCCATTCCCATTCATCCTTTTTCAGTTCAATTCCCATCTCTCTTCCTCATCATAGAAGTCTGGTCCAGAACAGCTGTTCAGTGAAATATCATTACCATGCATTCATTATTCAACCTTCAACATTCTAATAATAAGTTCAAGAATTAAATGCATGGGAAATTTATTTTCGTAACTTTGTGTATTTTGGAGAAGTCACGATCAATTTGAGTGAAAGAACACTGATAGACTGATTCAGTTACTCAGATGAGAGATATCACAGTGGACCGCGCCAAAGTGGATCACTGACAAAGTGGCCCGCTGACAGACTGGGACGGTTTTAAGTCCCACTTTGTCATTGCCTCTCGACAACCTGGGCCCACTTGTGAAAGTGGTCCACTTTGTCGCAGGCTCAAGTTGTCGAGAAATGTTGAAAATTGGAGAGGTTACTCTAATGTCATTATTGGTTTTTTAATGTTGTCGACACCGGAAAAATTCTAATTAACAATTTTTCAATGCCATCTATATTGTACTCCATAGGTAAATGCTACGTCATCTTGCCAATTCTCTTTTTGAGGTTGTACTAATAGATGCGCTGCGCAACAGAATGATAATGTGCATACGAGGACGATATGTGTATAATCAGATTCATTTAATTTGACACTTGACATTAGATAGATACAGATTACCAATGAGGTCACCTAACCACTTTTTCCAATTTTGTTTGTATTATTATTGTATTGTTTTTGGAAATTGTGCGTAAATAAATGAAATGAGATATTATTTCTTGACGTTGCTGATGACCGTAGAGTACGATGGCGAAGAAATAATACCTCTTTATCTATCTACTATCTATTTAATGCCAAGAGTCAAATTAAATGAATCTGATTATAACAACCTTCGAGGATTTAAGGCTTGTGAGCCACGGGAATAGTACACACCCCATCTATGACGCGGCTCCACAGATCACCTCTCTCCCGCCAACCAACAGTCGATTGAATGTTTATGTATGTAATGAAAACACTAGGATGTTGTCGAATATAATTATATTTAAAATAACAACATCTCACCCATGACACTGTGTCAGAAGTTTATGTATGTCTTGAACAAAGAAATCGATTGATTATAGTTTTCAAATATTTACCATAAATATACTATTAATAAAGAAGACAAAGTGAGACTACCAAGGCTATTAGTAGATCACTCTATCTAATAGCCTCGGGGGCCCTCAGCTTTGCCATAGCCTTGTTAGCCGCAGTCACTGTATGGTAACCCACTGTCCGGGGACATATCAAAACTTGATATTTAGTCAGGAAATGTCACCAAACCGAGGGCACCCATCGTGTCCCGAGGGTAAGCTCGTAGACTAGTGCTGGGGCGCTCAAGTGAAAGACAGAGTGAACAATCGGAAGGGATTTTACCATTTTAAGATAGGAACAAAACCCTGGTAGGCCTAAGCCGACATAGGGCTGTTGAGCCATTGACAAACAAAAAAGATAGGAACAAAACACGATATTGAGACATACTTGAATTAAATTATTAAGATATCATCAATACTATATTGCTGCCTAATATTTAGCGGTTTCAAGACTTTCAAGGTGTTTTAATTAATGTATTAATCAGATTAAAGTATTTATACATTAGCATTTTCGTCATTCTCTTGCTAGACTCTGTTTTGTTTGAAGTTCCAGCTTTTTGCAACAATCGATATTGAATGTATAAAAAACATTATTATTTCAAAAACAACAGTTTTTTCACACAAATAATATTTAATTCAATTAGGTACAACATTATATTTTCCATATTTCAACTATTTACGCTCAATGTTACATTTTTTATATCGTTATCTTTCTCTCTCTCTTTTGGCAGGGAAGTTTTTTGGAAAGATGATCAAATTAAAAGGATCATTGCTTCTTTACTCTTAAATTGACTAAAACAAGCCACTGTATTAGTGCAGTACTGTTGTATAACTTGAAACGCAGAGTAAATTTTTTTAATCCTGCTAATTTCAACTGACTATTGTATTGTTAGATACCATACCGTACCTCAGAGCATGAAAATGTCAATTATTGGCCTCTGTATATTATCACCGTTTAGAATATTAGAATTTCCCCGGTATAAATAAAATAAATGAGTAATGTATTTTCAAGAGAAAAGACTTGTCTGCAATCATATGAAACACTATACATTAATCATAATCATGAGTGAGGAACACTTATTTATTTACTGATTACAAATTAAATGCATGCAATACATGTTAATATACAATCACACATATTGAACTGGGCCTATATAAAACTGCTCAGTTATTGTCCAATTCACAACTTAATAAAAATGTAATGTATCATGTGGCTCGTTCAAACACACTGCGGCCACGACGTTTTACATATTTTATTTATACAAAAGATAACACTCGCTCAATCAACGAATGTCCAATAGAATACCGTAGAGTAGATAATTAGGCATTCCATTACTTGTATAACACTACTGTTGATTTCTCTTAAGATGTAAGCTAATTACTTATTCACACGATCAAATCTTTTATCATATTCAATCCAATAAAATTAACTTAAATGAAAGAGCTGAATAGGTGAGGTATCCATATCATGATTTGCCACGTTATAACAGTCCAAGTCTAGTGTAAGGGTGCCTCACCAAGTCAGCTGTTTTAACCAAGGATATTTTATTGAATTTTTAAATTAGTTCAGATTCTATTCATCTACCTTTAGTAAATTCTCATCAATACAACATATTTGAGGGAGAAGTCTCTGAAACTGTTGTAAACCTTCTATATTGAAAAAGGTACTCTATATATTGCAAATATTCAAGTTACTGGTGATACCTATAGGTACGTTTTCTCCCAATACGTTTTCCTTTAAATAAAATAGCACAATGTTTTCTGAGGGTGATGCCCACATGAGCTCTAGGCTTGTGCGTGGGTAATGAGAGGGGTGATGATGAGAGATGACGACTGCTTTTAGGCAGTTGGGACCGACGGCTTTTCGTCTCCTCTGAAATTAATTCTACATAGGAGATCAACGAATTTGTTTCACACCACTCATAATGAAAATAATTATTCATAATCGTGCATTGTAAGTTATGTTTTAGACAGCTAACTACTGTGTTCAGTGTCTGTTGAGCTGCTCTGAGTCATAGGTTTCTTAACTTCAATAACTTTCGTATCTGAATCCTTGATTGGAATTTTAGAATTCAATTCCTGATTCTCTACGTCTGTTGCTTGAACAGTTGATTGATTATCTCTATCTATTGTGTTATCAGTGGAGGGCGCTTCAGTAACTTCAACTTGACTTGCATTATCAATTCCTGAAGGAGATGTTTCATTAGTCAAATAATTTGTGTCACCTAGTTCAGTTTGGTTATTGAAGGGGGTTTCTGTATGGCTATGCGGAGGTTTTGTCACAATGTCTTCGCTAGAAAGAGGAGGCTTGCTCAGGCTGGGTTTTGTCACATCCTCACTTGGTTGTTCTGCATTCCCAGGTTTGGTTGAAACATCCTCACTAGAATGTTCTGTTGGTTTGCTAGAGGCTGGCTTTGTTACGACCTCATTTGAGTGATGAGAAGGCTTGACAATTTCTTCGATTTCGACGTCCATATCTGGGTCGAAATCAGTATCAGTGTCTGTTTGATTAGGTTTCACATTTGGCTTCGTAAGATCTGTTCCAACAACGGCTACTTGACTGCATTCCATATACAGTAATTCAAAGTCATCCAAAGCAATGGTTCCATATGATGCATCCTCATCGAATTGAGACTGAATAACCAACTGGAAAAAAACTCATACTATAATACGTACAATACTTGTACAATAATTGTACAATAATCAAACTTATTGTATACACAAATTTTTGTGTAGTAGTGTAGGTGATATTGTGGTAGTTATCCATATTGAATAAAAGACTGAAAGTTGTCAGCCACCAAGATACCATCAAGTTACCGGTTTAAAGTTTAACCTGTTTACTACAGATTAATATTGGTGTGACAACCGAAACCGGAATTTCGATATTTTAATAAATGTGTGGTCTTCTTGACAACTTCCAGTCTTCTTATTCAATACATGAATTTCTTTTTTCATTGTATTTCAGTCAAGTCAATAAAGATTGGGAGATCCACCTACACTAATAATATTTCACACGGTATTGTCTAAAGCAGAAAAATATAATTTATTTGGATCAAATAAAATTTTCAAATCACTTATTACTTGGGTTTATTAATTTATTTCGAGTTTATAAATTTATTTATTAATTTTTATTGTTATGTTCACTGTTTTATTTTTATTGAATAAATAAATATATTAAAGTATTGACAAAATTTTAATAAATCGGCTGTCTCTTTTACAAATAAATTTGTTGAATGTGTTAGGGTACCTACTTGAAAATAATGAAGTCTAATATGTCCAGTTTCTGAGTGTAGCTGATATTAATGATAAACATTATAAAATTACTGAATATTGAAAATTTCATATAAATCTTTTAATGTCCAGAATAATTTCTGCAAGTTGTAATATAATATTTTCATCATTTCATATTTTAGATACAGTGTCACAGGTATGTTGTTAGCATCAGATTCCAAGTTATAAAACAAACTCAACCAATAGTAAATGTGTGTGACTTGTTAACAAGTACGGTACAGTGAATATGTATGTGAGTTGGCAATCTTCCCATTGAGAAGTTATCGAGTATAATGTGTCAATAAATTGAATGAATAGTGTAATATTTCAATTCCAATCACTCACCTTGAAAGGTCTTGTGACATAAAGAGGTACATCAATGTGGACCCATTCACTATCAACTGTGTCATTGAACCAAATGTCTTTTAAATCTTCAACATCAAAACTGGTCTGGGTCACACGGTCTAGAAACATTTGTGATAGCTAGAATGTGAAGAAAGATTTATTAACATCTGATATCTTAATTCAACTAATTTAAATTTTATCTCACCAATGAACCGCACAATTGTTATTTATTAAATTAATAATTTTGTCAAAGCTTAGAAGAGGACATCATGTCGCCTTCCCTTCAACAATTAAATATAATCTCATGAATTATTAATTTTATTTTTCTATTATTTCATTAGTAAATATTCAAAAATCAAGAGTCAAGAATTTTATTAGCCGTAAAACAAAATACAGTGTATGCACTAGTTTTTGTCAATTAATAATGTATCACACAATTAAACAATTCACAGTAATTTCAGTTTACAAAAACATACTATTTAAACTTTAATAATACACTTACAATTGGTAATACAGACAATTTTTGAAGTATAGTAATATAAAAGTCATATAAAAAGATCAAGGTGTCACATTAACATTTTCCAGGTACTCTCAAAGAAATTAAAGGCCTTACTTAGATCTCATTTTTCACCCTCTCCAAAATTTTCTTGCTCCGATTTCAATTTTGATCTGCATAATAAGGTTCTATTTTGAATTTTTTTCTGTTGAGAGTAAAAGGCTTCGCGTCGTTGAAGACTTGTGCGTGGGAAAAGAGTGAACCTAGAGTTTTTGGTGGGTTCCGATGTGCCAGGAAGAGATTTTGAAGATCTTAAATAATTCATCGTCTTAGCTGAGCCGACCTCAAACGGTCACCCATCAACGGGAGAAGCAGACGGACGTCTCTCAACTAATTTCATCTATCAGTGGCAGCCTAACAGCGCAGCCACAGAGCTGATGAATTGGGTATTTTAAAAATAATTTTGAACTCCTACTGACCTTAATAAATGATAGACCATCGCCATGTAACAAATACCAAAACCTAGCGCAACCCAGTGGTCCTCGAATTTTGTCCAAAGTGCTGAGTGGATGGAAGTTGATAGAAGTCAAATATCCTGGAGTACTGCCAGCTATTTCCCATGAGGAATACATATATCCATCTGCAGAAATCAACAAATGAAAATGCTCAATTTTTACAGTATGAAATTGATTCAATAGGCTACATCATTTCAGATTTTCGAACTGATCAATATGGTTCTATTCCACATCTGATTCACAAACTATTAGTCACATTCAAATTCCGATCAAATGGTGTCTCCAACATTTCAAAAGAAAATGATAAACCAACATTTTAATCTCTATTATTAATAAAAACTGTTGCACAGAAGAGCATCTTAGAAGTTTATGGAATGAGTCAGTTGGCTAGTGCCAATATAGGCCCAGCGGTTAAAAGCTTCATGAAAAAACTTACCATGAAAACGTCATGTGTTTATCACATGATATGTGATATCTTACATGCACCAAGTAGTTGTATATTTACAAGTAAGTAAGTATCTATGGGTCTATTTAACAGTTGGTTAGACTGTTGGACACTTTTTTATGTCACAAAGTTACTCATATGTGACAAATCTAGCCATCAAAAAGGAATTCATATACCATAGAATAGATGTAGCTCACTGATTCTAAGTAAATTGAAATTTATTGCAGAAAAATTCTAACAAATTCTTACAATAGCACAATAAAATATAATAATCAGTCGTACAAGCAGTCTAAACAAGACATTAACCATAAGATGCCAGATAGATAATAGAATATTCAAAATTAACTGCAAAAAATTTAGCATTTGGGAACCTATTTTTATATTATGAATATCATGATGATATAGATACATGAATTGCTTTATTTTTCACTTTGTTCATTACAAAGTGCTGTGGGCGAAGTTGAGGCATAAACCACTTAACCAACAAGGATAAGAAATGAATAATCCTACATGTGTATGAACTATGATATCAGTTTTATATTTTATGTTATAATATTGATTGATTTTCACAGCTAGCCAATAACAATAGGAAGAGTGATATTTCCAATAGTTGATACTGCTGGTCATTTTGATTAATATTTTTGATTGTTCCCAATAATGAAACTAAGATTTCTCAAACCTACCAATGGAATAACTTGGGACTCACCGGTCTCATTAACGGTTCTCCAATTCCATACGGCCGAACCTCCATTTTTAAATCCACAACTGTTGTTATTGAACGGACAGGCTATATCATAAGGAAATTCAGGATGCTGTGCATTACCTAAAATGTTTTGCATTAATTCAGTTCAAATTATTATTATCCAGTAAATATCTATTGCAATTCCATTTCAGTCTTTACAAATAATACATGAAATGAAAATGAATCTTGAGGATAATATTGTTAATTAAATAATCTACCGGAAAATATGTTCGTGATACAGAGAAACAAATATTTTAATCATGAAATTTTTATCAATCCTACCGATATAGGTAACCGTATTCAATGAGTTTTCTCTAAAACCAAGTAGAATGGACTTTGTCTTGAATTTTTTTCCAATTCAATTTAAATGTATTTCTGTTACATAACAAAGTTAATTCAATCCATATTGATTTATGTTTAAAGTGTGTGGATTTTAAGTTGAAAAACGAGAAAGTTATTGAATTTTTGCTTGAATCCAATTTAATTTCAGAGAACAAGGCTTATAATTTCATTAGCCTATACTTGAGCTGAAATAATCTTGATTAATATCTTGTTCATTGATGAGTTTTATAGATTCCTCATGAAATGTGAATTTACATTCTACTCTTCAGTTTTATACGACTATTAGTTCTCCAAGTAACCATTTTATAAGAAAATTTCCACTCAGGTGGAGTCGCACATCGAGGTCATGTGCGCTGTTTCATTTAGTTACATATGTTTATATTTAGCTTGTTACCACACAATCACCACTCCACCTCAGTGGGCACTAGGGCTTAAAAGCCAAATACTGCCTGATTTTTTTTGTTGATGATTTTGAAATAGGATTTGATAATCAATGAAGCAACTTCCTGTTGAAACTTTTTCCGAAATCGAGAATAAACATTGTACTTTAAATTTATTTAAGGATATTAAAAACAAATTGATGACTACTGTAACTTACTCCTAGAAGTAAGTGGCTTACCTTTACATTGGTATAGCTTATGCAGTCTTCTCACATCACTCGAACTGAGACCTTTTTTCCTCCAAATTGGACCTATTTCTTGGCCCGTTCTTGCTTGAAGTGTGGGTGTTCTGCCATCCTATTTGAGTAAACTATGTTAGCATTGAAATTTTTTAAAGATTGAATTAAATCCAATAGAAATAACAATTTTTTCCATCCCAAAAACATGGGAATTAGTTTTTTGTAGAGGTAGTCCAATACAGTAGGGAAGGAAGAGCTTCCTTTGGAAGGAAGACCTATATCCTCCTCCACCACCATCACCACATTCATTCATTCAATCATCCACTCATTCATTCATGCATTCATTCATTCATTACCTCATTCATTAATTCGTTCATTAATTAATTAATTCATCCATTTATCAATAATCCATTCATTCATTCGTTAATTAATTAATTTGGTGAAGTAATAACTTTTCGATCTGTACTTGGTCATTGTTCTTGACAATATTTTAATTAATGTGATATTTCCAATAGAATTTAACCAATTCGAATCCAGATTGATTTGTTGTAATAATTGGAAAAAAGTATTACATAACTGAGAGTCTGTTGTATTAAAAAAAATAATTGGACAGTAGTATAACAATTTCAGTAATAAAATTTCAAACTGTGACAGGCCCAGCAGTAAAACACGTACTATCAGATTAATTCAATTTGACGCTTAGCATTAGATAGATAGAAGGAGAAATATTATTTCTTTGCCATCGCAATCAGCAACTTCAAGAAATAATATCTCTATCTATCTAGCTATATTATTGTACCTTTGTTATATTAATAAAAATAAAATTAACATGTGAAAAAAATAGATTTTGAATTGAATTATTATACGATATACAGTATTTCCAGTATATAGTGCAAGATTGCCTTACCTTTGAGAAAGCGTATTCATCATACATCATAATTGAGTTGTAGTCGAATTGTTCATCCATTGTAGTTACACTATTCAAATCGTGCTTCACAAATGCTGAGTCGAATCCCTGATGGAAATACCGTAAACAAGTTTGGATATAGTTTGATGCGCTCATCATTTTCGTGATTTTTATGAATTGATTCAAAACAAATGAACATTTCATCAACAATGAAAACAAATCATGGGCAACAATAATAATTATTGTTCCTATTAAGAAACGAGTTGATCAACGAGAAAAAACTATAGTGGAATATTTCAATTTTATTTATAAGTCTACTGATGCATTAATGCATAATATATTGACTGCAGCCAACTTCAAATAAATACTCAATGAATGAAAAGTATACGCAATTGAACTATATTGAAGAATTAAAATTATTACTCATTTCTTGTGTTATTGTCACCATTCTCCATCAGATCATGTTGTAAAGGAGAAGGATGTTGAAGGTAGGAAGTAGGTAACATAACTTCTGATTTGGATTATTTATCACATATTAGCTAGCCACAAAGTAGGTAATCCAAATCAAAAATAGGTACTGGTACTGTACCTATATTTCTTATCTTACCAAATTTTCTATTCCTTCTCCAATTCACAGTACAAGTTACATGTATAATATTTTATATGTTTCATAGATAAGTGTCTGATACTCGATTTTTGAAAAAAGTAGACTGATGTAAGCGTTAGAAGAAAACTATACGAATTAAAAAAAATGAACTGTTCAACGTGTTCTGATGAAGCATGACAACAATCTGAAATGGCCATAAACATAAAAAGTGAGTCATATTCTCAGTTATCTAAAATTTCTACAGTTCAATCAAGTGAAAAAACAAGATTATCCACAAGTATTGTATTGATAAGAAATTTATTTTTATCTCGGTGAATAAAAATTGAATTTATCAATAAGTAGAATAGGTCACTAAATATAATTTTTCGATGGTGCGCTGAAAATATCCATTGAATATAATCATTGAACACTTGCAATGTAGAATCACCTTTTCAATATTTATAGAGAGTACTAAATATGGATATGAATTTTCAACAATACACTGAAAATATACAATTATTGAATACTTCATAAATTTCAGGGTGTTTGTTAAATTATCAGTTTGCTCAGTTTTCAACTTATTGAGAAGAAATGAGAAAGTTAGAAAATAATAACTTGCCTTGATAATATTTTTCCAATAAATAACGATCCAGTCATCTCTGTCTGGTCTATTCATTTCATGCCAGAATCCTATAGCATGTCCAAGTTCATGAACAACAATTCCGAAGTACCAACAACGTTGTCCTAAAGACAGAAGCTGCTCGCCCTCACCGAGTCGTCCTACTGAAGACCAGCAGGCACCACTGTCGAAAAATCAATAAATTAAATTATCATTCATATTCAAATTAGATCATTAATATTTATTTGATATTCTAAAATATCAATTTTCAATGAGCACATTTCACATAAGTATATAACTCTTACACTTGCCTACTTACTTTGAAACTTACTTTGAGTACTACTGCATACTTTG
Organism: Laodelphax striatellus; assembly: GCA_017141395.1. Lineage (NCBI taxonomy): Eukaryota > Metazoa > Arthropoda > Insecta > Hemiptera > Delphacidae > Laodelphax > Laodelphax striatellus. Next base: position 20,611,278 of record CM029544.1, on the reverse strand, counting down.
AAATCAATACTATCAGATCAATGAGACATTGATTACCATCAATGCCTTATTATTTTTGTTTGAGGAATATTCATAATACATTTGAATGAACTTATTTATACAGGTAAAAAAAAAAAAAGATATAATTGATAGTAGTAATTTACAGTTCACAGCACTTTTTCTAGTGCGAGTTTTACTTTTTACTTTGAGATAATTTTATCAGATCAGTGAGACATTATTATTATTTACCTCATTATTTTGTTCGGGGGGATTTGTTGGATAATTTGTTTTACTTTTATTGAGGAGAATGAAAAAAATATATATATAATGAATCCATAATTTACAATACACAGCAATAATTCAGATTCAAATGTTTTTCCCAACCTGTTGTTTGTATTGAAAAATATCTGCACATAGTTTGGTTCACCAGACCATTCCTTGAAACGAATACAAGATTTCAAGTGGTAGTGATCCATTGCTTTCATGAGAATCTCGCACTGCGGTGACTCGGGACAACCTGTAATTGAGAAAATCAATCATAATAGCTTGATAAAATTTGAACAAAAAATGAGTTTAACTCTCTTGATAGCTCATGAGAACTTGATGATGAAATGTTTTGATAAAAAAAGCTTTGGGTTAAACTTACTTGCAGGTAAGTACAGTATTAATCTTTACATCTTTGAACAAAAAATTAGTTAAACTCTCTTGATAACTGATGAAACCTTGATGAAATTTTTTGATTAAAAAGTAATTGAGTCAATTTACTTGCAGATAAGAGCTAGAGAGCAAGCACAGTATTAAAACTCACTAATGTCATTTTTGAACAAAACATGAGTTAAACTCTCTTGGAAGCTCATGAAAACTTCTAATGATAAAATTTGTTGATTTAAAAAAAACATGCGTTAAACTCGCTAGCAGGTAAAAGCTAGAGAGATTAAATAAAACTCACCGATATCATCATCTATTTTGTAAATGATGACGCCATCTGTCCAGAGTAAGTTGCGGTCACTTACTGCGTTCTTCAAGCCTTCCTGAAAAATAATTGAAAAACTCTTATATAATAGATGGTAATCATCATGTTATAAATGCATCAATTATCTATTATTATTCTTAATCTGTATATAAAAGCGAGATGGCACTAATTTTTTTATTTATTATAAGTTTCATTGGAAATAAGTAATTTATTGAACGTTCATTATTGAACTTTTAAATCATTCTGAAAAGTGGATAAAACTACAACCTAAGTGGAATTAGGTTAAACACGGCGAGGTGGAACAACCTTCGGGTCTCCCCACCGACAAAAGCCATACGCTTAATAATAATAATAATAATTGAACGTTCAAATTTTATTTCCAATTCTTGATTAACAATAATTAAATGTTGATGAGGGAATTAATATTCTTGTTCTTACAAAAATTGTCAAATTCATGTTCATTAATGAATAAATTATACAAGGTTTTGACTGTATTATTAAGTTATATGATCGTTCATACACAGCTCTACAATCACACGCACAACTACACTAATATTGTACTTAGGTTTCAAATGTTAATATCAATTGAACATTTTTACAGTATTTATAAATTCCAGTCAATCAATTACTGCAGGATGATACTAGAACATTATTAACTACAAAATACAATTTTACATTTACAGTACTTACAATGTTATTTTCTTCAGTATCTTCTATGGGTAAGTTACTCGTTTCTGCAGAACGATCAACCTGTTGTGGAAATTAGAAGGAATCATGATTAATTTTGAAAAGTTTAATTTAATTATTAAAGTCTTGTGAACCAGAAATAAGGCGAACACACACTACACATAAATAACACAGCTTATTGTGTAATAAACTTGAAAGTTTACTTGAACATTTTTATGAGGAAGGTCTCAGTTCTAAAATTTTTACTGTAAAATACAAAAACATAAGTAGGCTACTGTAAATTGAAGATTCTATATTTTTTACAGTATTTTTGGGCCATAGCCTATTAGTTTTCAATATTCCACCTAAAGTTTTACAGAAGAGAATGAGATCATGCAACAAGAAAATTTTGAAATATATAAAGAATACTGTTGAAAATGTGACTGGTGAAGCCACGAAACCGCAGTCCAGTGCTGTAAGTTATACAATAAAATATTGGAGATGAAAATATCTTCTAGTGTTGTATTTTATATATGAAGGGGTTTATTATGGCGATATCTTGAGAAAAGCAAATAATTTATAAATCCATTAGTTCATCATCATGTGAATTTATTTAATTTGAAAGAGAATTATAATTTTGTGAGTGGTAGGCTACCTACATTTAATGCCTTTGGATATCTAATCAAGATTGAATTGACGAAAATTTTGATAGAGTCACAAGTATTCATAGGTTTGGTGCCTCAACACGATTTTCAATGAGGCTACTGAACTTCTATTTCCTCTTGTATTTTATCTATTTATTTTTTATTATTTTATGGCTACTGAGATCTATAATAATTTAAGAGGCTATAATTTCCTTAATTTTCATAAATTAAATAAATGAAATAGATGTTTTATTCTTCTTGAACATTATCAGATTTCATTGTCAGAATGAGTTACAACTAAATTTTGTGATAATAGCCTAACCCGAGTTTGGGAGTCTCACGGATATATCAACTATGTGGACTATACCAACATTATCTCACATTAGCTGATCACCATGCTCATTCATCAAAATCGTATTGATGCAGGTCTATACCTCAAAACGACAGTCCGGGAATATTCTTCAATTTGAGGCCCAGATTCAAGATAATCATAACCAGAATATCATTACAATTAGCCAAGTAAGCCTTAGAAAGAATTTATTCTGATACAATATTGTAGAATATGTTTTATAAATAGGGTGCTTGACAAAGAGTTAGCAGTACTTCAAGGGTCTGTGAAGTACTTTTTACCCATCGAAATAAAAAACTGATAAAAAACTGAAAAGTCCAATTCGGAAATGCTTTGCTACCGAGTTAAAGATGAGAGGAATTTGAACATAGGTCTCAACGTACAATTTGATAGTTTTTTGGTAGCTTTTGATGTGTTTATAAGAAAATAAATATTGTATTTACAATTCACTGCAAAATTTAGTGGAACTACTTGAAAGTACCTATATAACTACAGTAAAAATCTAGATATATGGTAAAATATGGTCAAAACAAGATTTTTAAATTTGAAGGGGGCTTCTGGAGATAGAATGTCCAGTCAACCAATAGTCTAAAATGCACGTGAACCTCGGAAATTCGGATAATATGGAGTTTAAATGTCAAAAATGGTAACTTAACAATCATCAAATTCAGGTTGTTATGGAGTTAAGATATCAAAAAAGGTAACTTAACAATCATTCTTCAATCAACAAATGGTAATGTTTTCAAGATTTAGGTGCATCTTAGACTATTAGTTTACAATACATTTCAAGTTAAGAATTGAATTCTCTTCAAGTTTTGCCAATGGAGGAGACCAGTTTATTTATCATCAATTATCAAGTTAATACCCTATAATATTGAAAAATGTACTTTCGCATTTTGTGCTTATTACAAACATTCAACTGGTTTCATTGGATTTCTCAGCAAATTTTACATTTTAACGCCCTACTGCCCAAAATTATCAAATTGTAAATTATAAGTAAGCGATACAATCTTCCACCATATTTTTCTCGGTAGAAAGCATTTCCAGATCTATGTTCATGAAATAATTCTCAATTATTTTGATAAGTATACGGTACAACAATCCTTAGAAGTATTTGAACTTCATGTGAAACACTCTGTAGGCTACATCGTTGGAAAAAATCAACTGTATACAATATAGCCCACTTTGTACAATAAATATATAAAGATAGGTGGTATACAACAATAACAACACCCAATTTACTTACTTTTCAATAAAGCCCACTTGGCCACTTTGTATAGTATATAAAGATACTTTATAGGGATACTCCATACTTTATAGTATGAAGTATCCATACTATATGTATAGAGATGTATAGATACTTAAATAGGAATATAGATTAGATACTCCACCCAATTCACTCACTTCATAATTCACAAGATAATTATTTCCCATTTATATTTTTCTTGTGATTCAATATCACTTGCGATACAATCATAATAAACGACTGTAGAACTGTAGCCTACTCACACTCTTTTCTTTCGAGAAAATGTCTCCTTCCATGAGATCCATATTGTAAAGTCCTTCATCAGTACCTGGTCCAATAGGTACGAAATTGCCATTCTTGAAAGGTGATGTAGGGTAGGAATTAAGAACAGCTATCAAGGACAGTAGTAGTATCAAGACGTGGCGAACAATTTCCATCTGGAAAACAAGTTTTAAAAAAAGTGTTAAGATTTTTGTTCATGATTAACTATAATAATGAAGAAGAAAAAGAGTATGATCAGTGAAAATTACACACATAGAACTAATTATAAAAATATAAAAAGGCTAGTGAATATTACATGTAATCATAAATATTTTTCAGTCCAGGCCATGGATTAACTTTAATTGAACTTTTTCATGAGTGTGATGCCCTCATGAGCTCTAGGCTTGTGCGTAAGTAATTTTCAGGCAGTCGTCATGAAACTATATTTATGTGTCGTTTCAATGCACTATATATAGATAGATAAATATTTCCACAAAGTCTTTTTTATGTATATTTTCCTGGATATATTCTTATTTCTAAATTTTTAATTTTCATTCTACCCAACTATTGTTGGGAATATAAAATGTTCTATAAAAATTATTTACATACAATACACCATATTAATAAAATACATAATGCACTACATTGATTGATAAATATTTTCATGTAGCTTTTTATGTATATTTTTCTTAAATATTTTCTCATTTCTAAGTATATTTTTACTTTTTTCTATCCAACTATTGTTGTGAATGTAAAATATTCTATTGTTTTTTCTCTTTGTACTTTCTCAACTGTATATTGCTTATATTAGTGGAGAGGGTATCCTCTGTTGTCTCCAAAAATAAATTAGTGGAAAATTTGAATCTGATCAAGGAAGAACTAAAGGGCTCGATTGTGCATGAGATTATGGTACAAATTTTAATGCTTTTGTAAAATATTGTTGGAGAAAGCAATTGAGTGATTTTTAAAGATATTCAATCACAGTTATGTTAAAATCTTCGACATTGCATGGATAAAATAGGCTACTCTATTACTCAAGTAAAAGATGAATAATAAATATAAAAATTATTTACAAACTTTTGACTGAAATGTCATTAATTCAAACATTATCTATAGTGAATAATTATCGTGATTGCAGATCAAATAATTTTTCTAAATTATGGCTTTTAATTGCTTTAAATTATCTCATTTTAAAGATTTTAATGATCTTTTTTTTAAAGAATTGTACCATAAAATGATTAAATTATTTAGAACACCTACCTTTGGAATGTATTCCTCCAGTCCTTGAAAGTTTGAGTGATAAGAAGCTTAAGAAGCTTGAGAAGCTTAAGTAATGAACCAGTATATGGAGCAGTGAGTGATTAGACGTTCAGGAGAAGTTCACTAACACTAAAATTAAGTGAGCTGTTCTCTGTACAATAAGGCTCATTTCAATGTTGATAGTCCATTTATACGGCACAAGTCTCGAGTTTGTAAATAGTAGACATGTCATTCAAGACTTTAATGAGTAGCAGGATTTTAAGCTATGAATGATTCATAAAATGCTTCCTACGGGAGATTGTAAGGAAAGTTACAATAATTTAACTGGAACAGTCATGACTGTGCATAAGCAGCAAATGAGAGTTGTGTAGTTTTTATAAGTTATGCTCAAAGACTAATGTGGTAATTGAAATTTACATACAGAATTCATTTAGAAATATAAGATTAATTTTTGGATCCAAAACGTGCTGGAAAAGGAATAACCGCGAATGAACTCAGTGAACACTGATCAGTTATTGTTTCAGAGCTACTCCGACCTCGTTGTGGAAAAAATATTGCCCCTCTATCTCTACTAAAAATGATACTCGTAGTGGAAGTTCGCAAAATATCAAAATTCAACATGAAGCAGAAAACAATAAATAGGCCTACAATAATTGTTTCTGAGAATGTTTTTCCTCTACGTTTTATAAGATTTGGGATGTTATGTTTTGTGATTGATTATCAATTTTACTTGATTAGCTAATTAATGGTTGCACCTCACAGGAAGCCAGATGGTAAGTTAATGATAATTTCTAATTCTCTATTAAAATCATTTCAGATTTACTCACTTTCTACTATCGAGTACGGTACTGGGCCTATTTAGCAGTGGCGGTTCTAGACATTTGACAGAGTGAGCAGCTGTTTCAATGGAAACAATATTATATTTATTACTTTTGAATTGTTTTTTTGTCTGGCTCTGTAATTACACAAGTATAATAAAAAAATAATACTATAGGTATATATTAATCTATTGACTTCTTGTTATAGGTCTTGTATAACTTACTAACTCACCCCCCTCTCCCTTCCAGAACCACTGAAAGTGTCCTTCCCCATCCTGTGACCAACCAAGTGTCCTCTCCACCTATCATCACCATTATCAGACCATACGGTCAAGTTTTAATGGAAAGGATATCCTTGGACATCCTTATCAGCTTATCTGTTTAAACTTCTCCGTATCATGTAGATAAACTCCAATCATAACAAAATTAAATTGAAAGAGAAATGTTTTTTTTCCAATAAACTAAAATACAAAACAAAATTTGTTTTTATCTGCATTTGTTTTGATAATGCATATTAGCATTTTAAAATTGCATCTCCTCTCATACTCATATTTTTTAATAATTATTTATTAATCTTCAAATCCGTAAAATTACTTTTTACAGAAAAATTATTCATACTCGTATTATATTGTAATCTAGAATATAAGTAGAAATATTTTGTTATCTACATAAATTGGGGTTTGTCCTTGTTACCAGTTTTTTAGGTGTAGAAGCACCACTGCTGTAGGCTTATTTTAGATTCTACTGTAGTGTACCTATCTCTTAACGAGATTCGAGGGATCAGATATTTTTATCGTTAAAAAGAGGTAGCTAATTTCACCTTTATAATGCAAAGGAGTGTATAAAAATAATATACTGTGCACTATTCCTTTGTATTTTGATAATATTTTATGCAAAGGTTGTACAGTTTACAACAAACTAATAATTTTTGTGATGTCTCTGGCTCTGCTTAATAAAATAATGTCTTCATTAACCTAATCTTACACCTGAATAAGGCTTAGTGTGTATTCAGTTTACACAAGCATTTTCAGAAAACATCATTAGCCTATAGAGAGAGACAATATCGCTACCGTACTGAGTGAAAATATATATAGGTCCATTTTTTAGAATTAGGCCTAATTTTACCTACAAAATACAGTAGTAAAATGGGGTATAGAATAGGGTGTTATAGCAGTGATACAGTAGGTTAAAATAGGGTGTAAATAGTAGGTGTAAAAAGGTAGATGCAATGCTAGGTGTAGATAGTGAATAGGCTACTTACTTACTCCATGGCGCTACAGCCAATTTAGGGCTTTGGCCTCCTCTAAGATGCCTCTCCATTCTTCTCTATCGGCAGCTTTACGTCTCCAACCCCTGACGCCTAGTTTTCGGAGATCATCTTCTACATCCTCCAGCCAGCGCTTTCGTGGACGTCCTTTCAGCCTTCTTCTTCCTGGGTTTCCCCAGTAGACTCTTTTAGCAGCTCTTGTATCTTTCATTCTCTCCACGTGACCTAACCAACTCAATCGCCTTGTAAATAGTGAATAATAGGTGTAAAATAGGGTGTAAGCAGTCATACAGTAGGGTAACATACGGTGTAAAGAGTAGTTCTACCCTCATTAAATGATGCAGTTCTATACCATTAGAACATGCAGTATATGCAGTATGCAGTACATGCAGTATATCTACAGTACGAGATGTGAACGGTGTTGGATGGTCAGTGGCATAAATAGGATAATAATAGGGATAATAATAATATTGTTAAAACAAATGCGTGACAGAGCGTGACACTGAAAATTCTAGTGTAAAATCAGTGCGTCCAAAGTTGCGTTGCTTACACTAATCGGAAAAATTCCAAAATGGATTTTTCATTTCTTCAAAAATGCATAAAACATATCTTCAAAATACAAATACATGATACATACCGGTAATCATTATACAGAATTATATTCATAAATTACAGAAAGTGCAATTCAAAATTAACAATAATTACATGAATAATATTATAAATTATTAAAATTACTTATATCTACTACATATATTTTTATAGACTACTTATATATTACTATATTATATGGTGGTAGCATCTTAGCAGCCGCCATCTTAGATCTCTGTCCATTCTCGGCCAAAAAACCGTTCTCATCGCGCGCTGATTTTATCTTATATCGTCACATAAATATATGATTGTAAGTTTGTATGTGTGTATTTTAGGTGTAGTATTAAGTCATTTTTTTAAAGATACTGTATATGATCTTCCAAATAATTATAATATTCGCTCATTGGTGCTATCTTAGAGGCACAAGTATACAGGTTTATTCAGAGTAGGCTATAGTCTCAATGTGAAACTTGAAAAGGTGATGGTTGAATAATTAGTTATTTAGTATTATAATATGAGTTCAAAATCTTGTAGCAACGTGCAACGCAGATATTAGACGAAATACTTGTTGAGAAATCGAAAATTGTATGCTAATAATGTATGTCAAATTATTTGTTCCAGTTACTGAGATGCTAATAAGCATTCATCAGGAAAGTTTCCACTTGCATACTTGATGAGGACAATAAGCTCAGGCCTGTTCTAAATGACGCGTCTGACACAGGAAAACTAGTTCCAAGGGGAGTGATTGACCTAAGTATCAACTACGCTCACCTTGCTACAAAGAGTCGTGGAAGGGTGACCGCTACCATAGCCAGAAACAATATGAGAAACCCTGTAGACATGAATATTTCCGGGGGTTCTCAGTTCTGCACTCCAATGCTATTTTTTTAATCTATTGAAAAAAAGCAAAGTTCATTACATATCAACAAAAAATTACAATGTTTGAATTTGAACAATAATCTTTGAACAATGTCAATGATACGCACAGTTATCAAATAAACAACCTTCGTATATCTCCTTATAATCTCCGGCCCTCATCCATTACTTTTGAATCACACAATGCAGAAAATACATACAAATCATACAAATCTTATCCATTTGAATGAGACAGGTCAACTACATTGTACATAAACTTGTTCATAGCTGATAATTTCATTACTGGTAATTTGATTGGAAAGCTCTTAAATGAAATAGATCTATGGATTATTTCACATAACCCTTGTACGTTCAATTTCTTATGACTTGGGTTTTTTTTTTAATTTTACTTTCTATTGTAATAAGCTGTTACTTTACTTCTTTTCCAAATTCTAGTTGGCTTTATGTAGCTTCAAATATCCTTTTTAAACTCCTGTGAAGTTTTTTTCAAACACCTTTCACCTCTTTTTTTCAAATTAATTTTTTGAAATGTGTTCTCTTGTAAATTTTGTTTGTATATTCAAGGTTTATTCTTTATTCTTAGTTGTTTACTTGTATTTTTACATTGTACCGTAATTAATTTTTCCTCAACAATTAGTCTATAATTGGATATTTCTTTTATTGTTAATATTCTTATTTTCTTATTTAATAACACTCAGCCCCTGCGCTCAGGCTGTTGCCTTGCAGGACCTTCCTTGTTATGAATATATTAATACTATTTTATTTTATATCTCATTATATTGGTGATTCAGAATACAACTTTAAAACTCTGTATTTAATGAAAGAAATATAATAGAACCTTTCTGTTATACATCATTTCAAAGAGCAATTAAAGTAGTTTTTCACTCACAAAGAATTTCAGAGATGTTTAATATGACCCTCCAGACACTCGAGCAATATCAACCAAAACCTCCTCAAACTCTTTCCATTTCACTGTAGCATATCAGGCGCAACAGTTTGATAATCTGATGTTATTTCTTGTTTCAAAATCATCAATATCAATCCACCATTGATGATTTGAAACAAGAAATAACAGCATCCATCCAAACTGTTACCCCTAACATGCTACAGATAGTGTGGAACAAGTTTGAGGGAGGTTTTGTATTGATATTGCTCGAGAGTCTGGAGGGGTCAAGGAAACATCTCTGAACTTTGTGAGTGAAAAAACTTCTTTAATATCTTTGAAATGATGTATAACAGAAGGTTCTATTATATTTCTTTCATTAAATACAAAGTTTTAAAGTTGTGGTATTCTTTTTGAATCACTCTGTATTATATTAATTCTATTATTTTTCATTTGTACTTTTCAATTTTGATGTATTTTTTTGTTTCAAGGATAAATAAAAATATTTTGATTTGTTTTTTTGTTGTTTTTTTTTTTAAACAAAATAAACATGAATAATAACATATTACACTATAGAATAAATTAAAATATAATTACAGTTGTCCCCCTGATAAGACTTTGTACAGGGGGAAATTTCTATTTTTAACATTATTAGGATTTTTGGCCAGTTTTAACAATTTTGACCAACAATACTGAACAAAGGTCTAATCAATCAACAATACAACTGCAGGCTTGCAGGTGTAAGTGGATACAGTTAATTAGTAAGATACTTTTGGAAAGTTTTGAGATAAATGGCTCCATTTTTTCAACTGGTTACTTATTCGTGGATTTATTAGTGAAAAAAAAAATATATAATGAAAAAGATTACTGAATATTTTTCTCTTAGCAATACTTAAAATGGAAACAAATTTTGTTAGTATGATGTTTTATTTAATTGTTTTCTTTTAGGCTACCCCTTCCATCCTCCAAAAATTGGAAATCAATGGATAAAGGGAGTATGTAGTTAAATTTTATCATGAGAATTATATTTGAAAATAATATGAAATGAAGATGAATACACCTCTAGGCATAAGCCCGTCCGATTAGAGTGCACTTCTCCCAATAAAATAAAATACACTCAAGACTAGTAACTAGTCTTGGGTGTATTTTATGACTAGTAGGACCCCTGCCCCGCTCTATGCATCAACTCAACTCAATGCAATTTATTAAATAATGTATTGATCTTATCGTGTTACGGTTTTGCTTGATAAAACGTATTTGAATTAATATGATAATGATAATATTCTGATTGAAAAGAGGACATCTGATAAAAAGAAATGAAAAAGATTGTCTCGAGAATAAGTTAGTGATAGTAATCTACAGAAACGTCATTTGATGCGAAGAGTTAGGATTTCAAAATTTGAGGAATGAAATGTAATAGTGAATGAATGTAATAAAAAAAGAAAAAAAATGTAATAGTTCTGAGTTTTGAAAGTACTGAGTTTTTTTGAAACTAGATTGAACAATCTAGGAGTAATGAAAGAAAGAGAACATTGGAATTCAGTTAGATTTCAATCTTTAGATTGAGGAACTTGAACTAAGATCCATCTAAAAGTATTATAAATTATATTGAGTTAGATTTGCATTTAAACTCGTCTAGTTTGTTGACTTTTAGAGAGATATTTCTGATGGGAAGTATTCCAAGAAAAACAAAAGAGTGATCATTTCTAATTGATCTCGTTCTTAAACGGATAGAGGATTTAAAATAAAAAATGAAGATGGGGTAAGCCTACAGTGTTGTGATAACATAGGTCCCAACCCACAATACAATTCAACAGCTCATTCTTGACTTTTAAGGGCAAAAGAAGCATTCAATAATATAGCAGGATTATTTCAAACTGTCAAAAAACAACTGATTGAAGTACGCTCGTTACTGACGTTAAATCAGCTGTTTTCTGACAATTTAAAATAATCCTGCTATACATAAGTTGGACGAAAATTACTCAACGCTTGGGTTATCGCTATCCTCTACAAAACTTATTTTCCATTCAGGTACATGACTTTTCCAGATTAGTATTGATTCAATAATTTAACTAAGGTAGCCTATTTAAACGTGTTTACGATGTTAAATGTTGGACAATTGAAGTTTATTAGCTTCAAATCAGGTTATTTGGGGGTTTGGGAGTGTTCCCATCAACTGATTTTGGGGCAATTATAATTAAGGAACCTACCTATACTCTATACTCTGATTAAAACTGCTTTAGGATCGAGACCCGCTCGGCCTTAGTCGTGGACCGCTCTACGCCGGTCCTGAACTAAGCAATTTAAATCAAAGTGTAGATATTCGAAAGTATCTGAATTGATTGTTTAGCATCTAATATTTTGTCAGTTCTTCACGTTTACTTATCCACTTTTGTGGACCCCTGGGCTTGAAGATAATTAATATAACGTATCATATTTCATTACAAAATGTAATCAATTCTTGAAATAACGATATAAGTTCATGAGAACAATCTAGAGATACTATTTAGGTATCAATACATTACCTTTTTTTTGACGGTGATGCCCACATGAGCTCTAGGCTTGTGCGTGGGTAATGAGAGGGGTGATGATGAGAGATGACGACTGTTTTTAGGCAGTCGGGACCGACGGCTTTTCGTCTCCTCCGAAAGACGGGAGTGGCCGTTTCTGTCAAAATCCGTTCCGGCAACTGTATTCGATCTTGAAACCTTTGGATTGTCAGACAGGCGCTTATCGCCCTCGGCTACGGACCACTCCATGATTTTGTGTTCGTTCAGTCCATCCTAAAATGTGGAAGGTTTCTATTGGAGGAAATAATTTGAATAATTAATTGAACAAAATTCCTAATTAATGCCATATAATATTCTGAAGACTTCTGCTTCTGCAAATATTGACAACAGATTAATGGCGCAGTTCGATGAACGCTACTGTACCAAAAACTTCATCCCCGGGCGGGAATCGAACCCAGCACCTCTGGTATTCATGACCAGCGCCTTATCCACTCGACCACCGGAGATCTTCTGTACAGCAGCGTTCATTTTTGACTTAGGCAATTTAGCCAGATAATATAAAGATGGAAGGTAATGAGACATTGCAACTATACAGTTGCTGCTAAATCATAATAATTAATTGAACGAAATTCCTAATTAATGCCATATAATATTCTGAAGACTTCTGCTTCTGCAAATATTGACAACAGATTAATAGCTAGTAAGGAAATTTAGCCAATTTAGCCAGATAATATAAAGATGGAAGGTAATGAGACATTGCAACTATACACAGTTGCTGTTAAATCATAATAATTAATTGAACGAAATTCCTAATTATTGCCATATTTCCTTACTAGCTATTTTTTATTTTGGGTTTGGTGTGTGTTTGTGTCTGAGGTTTCTCAGTTGTTTGGAGTGAAGTTGTAAGTTTATTATTGTTTTTTCTATTGCTTTTGTCTCCCGATTCAGTTTCATATTGATTTTAAAATAATAATAATAATAATTATTTTTATTAATCTGCATTAATCTGCAAACCGTATGTTATGAAGACGCTTCGATTTTATGATCGAGTTCAAAAAGTTATTCATTCTAAGTAATTAGCCTAGTATTGGTATGAATCGTATATTAAGTGCATTAATGTATTCGAACTACAGGACACGTAAGTATGAAAACCCCCTGTAAATTGGTACAATTTACTTTCCACTAGGCGTTTGTTGTTGTTTGATGACACATGATTGTGTGTTCCCTTCGACTGTATTTTGTTTTGAATGCTCAATGTTGTTGTACGCGAAAGAGATGAGACCTTTCACCTGAGGTAAAGATATCTGAAATATTACTATAATTTTGTAATCAAAAAGTAAGGTAATGCAAGTAATCAGTTAGGCCTAGTAGGAATCAGATTCTCAATTGCAGATAAGTTTCTAATATTTCCGGAACAAGTTATTTGTTACTGGGATTCGTGGTGAATGGTATTGAGAATTGCTTCTAAAAATGCGTGTCATGCCCAATTGCCCACTGTTTTGATTACTGGCAATTAAGTCAAATTAGGTTAGGTCGGACTAATCTTGGAATCGATGTTTAAACTTTCGCTAGTAACTTTTGATCATAGAATCTCTCATCAGGTTGATCATACATTATCATATTCATTTACTACAACTACATAACTACATAGTTCGAGCCACAATATTATCTGTACTGAATTGCTATCTATTGAAGCAATCGTTACGAATCCCTGGTAGTCAGCTTCAAAATAACGCGATTCCCACTGTCTTATACTGTCTTAATAGTCCTTATAGTCCTATAGTCCTTATATAGTCCTTAATAGTCCTATTATACGGCACGGCTCCTTCTCACTTCTGAAATCCTTACTCGCTGGTAGAACAGGATTATATAGTAGCCTATCGCAGCAAGGTATGCCAGTAACCAGTAACCATATGGTGAGGCTAACCTAGGGGTGGTTGGAGTGACGTAGCTATTCTTTGATTGGTCAAACAGTAGGTAGCGTCATTTCAGTTTCTAAACTGGGGTGGCAAGGTCTGCCAGGGATCTGGGTGGCGTGGGGGGTATCGTAGTGATGTGAAATGCACGGGCATCTATGATTTGGGGCCAATGCCCAGTATAAATACCTGGACAAATTTCCAAAAGAATAAATTCTTGGGCATTTATCCGATTTGTACGTTATATAAACAGTCATATTAAATTTTGCGAATGCATTCTTACAGTATACAGTCCCACCAAGGTCTTTACAACCGTTAATTATAGATTCTACACAACATTTCCAACCAAAAATGTCCAGTAAAAAGTTTTCCTATCGACCTACGTTTTCGAGATGTATCGATTTTTCGATATTTTCAAAATAAGCCTACTTACTGTCATTAAATACTCAATAACTCGAGAACCATTCATTGAATTTCAATTTCGAGGACATTTTTGAAAAAAAGCATATAGCCTAATTCTACATTGATTTGATGTGCTATTCCTGTACAAATTGATCATTGAGCGTCCTTTATTAGTGGTCAAAGTTCAAAAAGAGTGATTTTTCGAATAAGTTCCAAAATTTCAGATGCTATTATCTCGAAAACTATTCAAGGTTATTTCAACTCCTTACTCCGTCATCAATCAAAAAAGACAATCAATCAATCTCTATCTCTCTCTTTCTCTCTCTCTTTCTCTGGTCAAGGAAAAGTTAAATGGTTTTGGAATTTAAATGTCCAAACTTCGCCGTTTCATGTAGATAAATCTCAATCATTTTAACATTATCATATTGCATTTGATACTTATTGGAAATTATTAGTTACCACTCATAAAATTAATAGAATAATAACTACTTTTGTCATCTAGAGCCTGCTGATAAGCAGTCATAATTATTGCTATCTACATATCTACATGAATAAATTTTATCTTATCTTATCTCTTTTTCTCTCTCTCTCTCTCTTTCTCTAAGTATATCATAAACTAGAACCCAAGTCGACTTCAACAATCTAGAATTGAACTTACACCTATCTATTTTCATTTAAAATCTCCCTTATCTCATGTTTTGTTCAGTGAATCCGATACTGTAATTACTATTTTTAAATGACGTTCATTGTAATAACTATCATGACCTAGAATTAAGCGACATACTCTGTAATCTACATGAATAAAGTGAATATTCTATTCTATTCTCTCTATTTAAACCTTCAACTGACCATGGGCCCAGTTCTGCTAAAAAAGTTTTGGGCTTTGTTATGAATGTTGATGAATATGACGGAAGATATTTTTGTAAATATCCCAATCCCAATTGTCCCAATCCCAATCCCAAATATCCCAATTGTATCCGCTTCATGCCCTAACACCAAGCACAAAGAAAAGTGTGAGTGGCAATGCTGTTGACGTAGGAAGCCTATTTCAAAGAGCCGTCTGATTTGGCAATAAGCTAAACAGACGCCATTTCACGATTTCGACCAATAAGAAGCAAGCAGCTCGTAAACGTCACATAGGTTGTCAGGTGTTGACATGCTGCTGACTGGTGCTGACAAGTGATAGGTTGACGGTTTCATACAGCTGGCTTCTGATTGGTTAAAATCGTAAAATGGCGACTGGTCAAACCATTGGCCAATCACACGGCTCGAACAAATTTGAAGGCTTGACTTACTAACAGCATCGCCGTTGGATCGCCATTATTAGATCACTCTATTCCACATCAATGAAACTCAATAAAAATATTATACTTGTATGAATATCATATGTGGGCATCAATTTCACTTGATTAAATAATAAAATAACTAATACAGAAATGAAAAAATGGAATATTATATCTGTTTGGAGGGTGATGCCCATATGACCTCTAGGCTCGTGCGTGGCTAATGAGAAGGGTAAAATGATGAGAGATGAATTTAACGACAACCTTTTTATTTAGGCAGCCGGGACTGACGACTCAACTGTCCTCCAAAAAATTGTAGTGGTTAGAGAAAAATATTTAGGAGTCAACTATTAACCAGGATTAAACCAACTAGGCTACGGCCACTCTATTATTAAGTTATACTTTCGGAGGAGACGTTAAGCCGTCGGTCCCGACTGCCTAAAAAGTAGTCGTCATATCTCATCATCACCTCCTCATTACCCACGCACAAGCCTAGAGCACATCTGGGCATCATCCTCAGAAAAAAAATTGAATAATTATGTAATTACAATTATGCATTAAAACGTAATCACTAAAACATATTACAATCATGCATTTAAAGATTTAAATCATGAAACGTATGAGATTGCAGTGTGTTTAATCAGTGCCCTTTGGGTTGCTTTTTCCATGATTGCTACAACTTCGAATCTTTTTAATAATTATTAATAAGAAAGTAACAGACTACTCTCGTTTGAATGAGAATGAGTGTATATTTCCATGAAGGGGGTATGCCCCCAAGATAATATCTAACCTTCTGGCATTTAACACATCTTTAAGATGTGTTCAAACACTTTTTACTCTTGAGCTAACAACAATTATTTTTTTAATACCTCTACAACTTTGTCAATTGTAGTACAGTAATATTAATCCATAATCACTCATCAATAACACAAATTGAAATAATTCATCAATAAGATGCATATTAAAAAAAGAATAATACTCAAATGATTGAAAGACTCATTATGATATACAATTCTTTGAGAGTATTCTAATCAGAAACTATTTTTCGACTCAATTAATTAATAATAATGTTTAAAGAAACTTACGTTCTTCCCTGCAGCATCAGCCAGCTATTCAGATTCAACGGTGAATAGAATGGCCCATGATGAAGAGAATGATCTAAAATTTTCGCTGAAAACATCGATTACACATTACTATTACAGTATGTAATTATAATAATGTGTAATAATTATAAATATAATAATATTTTCTAATTATGAGGTTATTATAAGCATCCATCAACTGACTGATTTTTTTCAATCCCTCCTCTTATCTTTCCTTTTATTTTGTAAAGATGTTTGATTCTTATTTTGTTTTCTTTTTCGAGGGTGATGCCCAAATGAGCTCTAGGCTTGTTCGTGGGTGATGGGAGGGATGACGACTGCTTTTTAGCTGGGCAGATGGGACCGACGCCTTTAGTCTTCTCCGAAGAACGAAATAATTGTTTCAGAGTTAGAATAATTACAAACGAATTGTTTGTATTTATTGAATTGTTGTTGTCCAAAAGACCCGTTAAAATAATCATTGCCGCAATAAAAACCTGATAATACTATTAATCAGTTAGATTCGGCTAACGGATTTTTCCTCTAATTTTAATAGGATGCGTGAGGCGCAAGACGATACGAAAATCGACCAAGTGTGGACATAGCTATTCAACACCTGGCTATAGAGATATGGGACGTTGTCAGATTCAATGGAGGGATGGCAACGTATCCGCAAAACAGTAAACAAAGTAGTTCCAGCTGATTTTCGTCTGTTCAAAAAAATAATTTCAAGAGTTTTAATAATTATATTACAAAAAATTCTTATTAATACGTCATAGATTTTATATCAAATCAATAAGAGATTAATATTAATATAATCATTATACCACTGACCCCATCAGCTGATAGGTCGAAAATATCCAGCAAAGAAGAACGTCCTTGAAAAAAGAAAATCGCGCCAAAATTATTGTAAATTAATCAGCTCAGTTTTTTGGTTAGTTTTCAAAGTCCGGTGATTACAATCGAGTTACAGTTGTTTACAGTTAATTACAATCGAGTGGAAACTTGTTCTTTCATCTAAATTCCAGGTAATCAAATATCGAATTTTCAATTTCTAAAGATAGTTTATTATTATTTAACAGGCAGTCAGTGTAGGCTATTAGTGAATTGTTTGCTGATACAGTCTTATGACTGAAAGTGCAAATCACCTACCTAATGTGGGTAACAGCATAGATAAAGAACAGGAGAATATTCTTTATTCTTTGAGAATATTCTCCTATTCTTTGTCTATGCTAATTGTGAATTAAATGTAGTGAATGATTAATACTGACGTTAAATTCGTCAACTTTATTGAGGAAAAATAAACAAGGGGTTATCAAAAATTCATTATTTATTTATTATTTGATTAGTAAAGATGAGTGTTTGTTTGATCCCTTGTAAAATCCCTTGTTTGATAAACATGGAATTATCAAAAATTCATTATTTATTCATTATTTAATTAGTAAAGATGAGTGTTTTATTTTTCATCTAACATTCACGGCTCAAGTAAGGTTACATTGTAGATCACAGCCGAGATCGTTGTACACATTTCTATGTAAGTTATGAAGACTAAGTTACTGCCGGATTTCACTAAATTTTGTCAAATTATTTGTCGAGCTTTCAAAACAACAACAGGTGATCATATTATTATCACATGGAGAGAAATTTAGACCGTTATTATGTACATACGAATTTCTTTCTAAACATACACCGACCGTAGCCTACGAATTGAGTGCTCACACTATATGTGTGTGTTTCATTCTGTCAAGACGTGCGTAAGTTGTTTGCTTTAAAAGGTTGAATTTAGAGGATTTCATAACTTGAACTGAACTTAAATAACGACAATCACATTTTTGAAGGGTGGTGAAACTCTTTTTCTACGATTACATTATTTCATCGATTGGAAAAATGTAGATTTGAGTACTTTTTGTCAATTATACGAAAAAATATAAAACTACATGATTTTTGTATTCGTGACTGTTTTAGGAGCCTAGAAACTGAAATATAGGTGATAAAAATCAAGATTCAACCAATCAATCATAATTACAATTATCCATGGTAATAATTCAATAAAGCTGAATAAGATACTTGGCTTCCCTTTCCGATTTCCATTTTTTATGTTGGAAGCTTGGCTTAGTGGAACTAGGTCCTATTTTATATTAATGATCTTACTGAAGGTTTGGTGAAGTGACTTCATTTGCTGATGATATTGCCTTTCTGTATAAATGTAAATCAAATCAACACAGGCATTAATCTTGTAAAATTAAAGCATTACACTTGCATCTACGGTCAATGACTCAAAAATAGAAGGGTTTCTGAATTCAGGTAAAAGACTCAGAAACAAGACCTAGGCTACTCGTTGTTAATGCTCACAGAAGCGTGAAAACAAATCGGACCTAATTTTCCAGAAATTAGGGAAATTTGGGATTTTGGAATTTGGGGTGGGTTTTCGGCAACATCTTATTGAATTTAAACTTTCACTGGGATTGGGAATGTTCTCTCTAGAAGTTCTACTGCAAACTATGAGGCACAACTAGTATGTGATGAACAAGATACAAGATACATCAATATACAGTAATTTTTTTATATTGTATTGTTTTTGACTTTGGATAAACTCACTGTTAATCATGCAAATGCAGTTACACTCCGGTTATATAGTTTGTAAAGAGCAAACTACTAACAGAAATAACTTATCATTATTATGTAATAATATAACTAGTAAACCATATTTTAGAACTATCAGCTAGGTTCACTCAATCGTTCATGCAATATTTCATTGCGAAAAATTCAAATCAATTTGATATGTATCACATAATATTAAGCTCACAACTCTATGTTTGTTTGTGTATAAATCTCTTAAATGAATAAGTTTTATCAATTTATGCACATATTCGAACAACTTATGCGGGGTGGCATAAAATACTCTTAGTTATTTCGATTCATTTCAATATATTTCACCCATTACAGTACTGAAAATTATAGGTATATTTTAATAGAGGTCTGGGGAAACCGGTGGATCTAATATTATAGCGTTATTAGAAACATGATAAGGTGTTGACCAATCATCCCTAATACATTTCACACTGAATTAAACCAACCAATTTGGACCCAAATTATTCATTAAGTTGAATCAAAGTCCAAAGATAATATACAGGATTGCGGTATTTGATGCAATCATAACTTATTATTTTCATGACATTGGATCAAGTACTATTAAAATTCAAAACTGACTGATTATCACTATGTACTTACTGCGTGTAACTCCTATCATGTTCAACACAAACTCATAAACTTTCCTATCACTGCGACTTGAGAATCTAGAGATTTTTGCCGTGAATTGTTCTGACAAAGGACGATTTAAAACCAGGTTCACTCACTATAATAGCCTACCGAGTGATTCAAAAAGTACTTTAAAACTTTGAAAATGCACGTAAACTAAAGAAAGAAATGAAGGACTCGATTTGGTGTTCTTTTGGAGGAAAACATATCACGTTTTGACTTGCATGTTATGATAGTGCAGAATCCGGAATCGTGATACAGTATTAGAAGCCATGTCCATGTCCACAGTGGCGTAACTTACACCCCCGCAAACCCCGCGGCGCGGGGGGGCCCGGGCCCTTGGGGGCCCGGGCTAGGGCCTGAAATATGTTTTTAAAAAATAAAATTGAAGTAATGATTGAACAAGAAGAGCAAAAGTTTTATTTTGGGCAATTAACAAGCATGAACACAAATTTCAATAATTCATAATTGTCCATTGTAAAAAAATTATGCATCAACAATTAGAATGTCAGTTGGTTAAAAACTGCCATTAAGAGAGTTGTTATGACGGAAGAACGTAAATAGTTGCACAATTAACAAAAGGTCTGCTGGTTTAAAGTAGCTTATCGGGAAATAATGAATTTTGTATACAAATCATTGAATGGAGACAGACATCCGGTCCCCAGACCCAGACTGTTTACACAAATATATTGTTTCGCCCATCGAATTCCTGATCATAATAGAAATAGACTGCAAGAGTTGTCGAAGAATAGCCTATAGGATAGCTTACTCAGTCAATCTCAATTCATTATTTCATTTACAAAAATTTTTCTAAAATTTCATTTTTAGAAATTTGTGAAATGAGCTGTAAGCAGTGAGTTTGTGAAAGTGGGTTTTAATTCTTTATTACGGTAAAAAAAATTTATTCATATTGCATTCCTACACGTATTTTCAGTATTATAATGTTCGATTTTCAATTATTCCGTCTTTACTATCCTCCTTTCCTTCAAGTGAACAAAAATATTTTGCTAGCTTTCAAAATGAGTGTTAACGTTCGTAAAATGTTAGTAAAGCCTGTGTCACACCAGGCTACTTTAATCTAGTAACCAGTTTTTTTATGAATTATTATAAATCACTAATAATTATAACAATTATTGTAGAATTCAATAGAGAGCATGTTTTATTCTATTACATGTATATGTTATTCACTCATGAGGTACGCTCTCATTAATGAGTTTAATGGTTGCGGTTCAGGGAAAAGGGGCTAAGAGAGGGGCGTGAGATTCTAGAAGGAGGGGCCCGGAATCATTTTTTGCGGGGGGCCCAGTTGGCAAACGTTACGCCACTGCATGTCCATACAGTAGAGTCTCGCTTATCCGTTGTAAACGGGCCGGCACAGGGCCGGATAATCGAAAATGACGAATAATAGGGAATAATTCAAAAAAGATCTTCAACTGATTGAAAAGGTTCTAATATTAAATCTTGTATGTAAAAAACAAACATTAATATATGTACAAGTTTGTATCAAGTTAATGTAAGTCATTGTGCAATGAAACGTCCTTACCTTCTATCATTCCAGTTGAGGTTCGTTGTGAGACCTGATCTGATTTTCTTTGGAATTTGAACAATATTTCTTCTCTGATTAGTATGACGGATAAGCGAAGAACGGACAAGCGAGACTCTACTGTAGTAAACACATGTAGTTGGTTGTTGAATGAAGAGTGAATACTGAACTGACAACTGACACTGACACTGAGAAAGAACTGAACTGAACTGGCCTGGTGGGTTGCGAAAACAATAAATTCCTATTTGGCGACTTGTAGACGAGACTTTCATCCCCACCACTTCCTGGAAATAGCAGAGAAACCTCTCTCTCACTCGATCCCTGCATGTCGAGTCAATAGTCGACCTTCAAGGACAATACAGTATAATATAATTGCAAACACCGGGGGGTTTGGGGGATATGAAATTTCTTTTTGTGTGTCTCCCACCCTTACTCTCTCTCTAACCCTCATTTACTAATCGTCTCTCCCTCGCTCCCACACCATCGCTCACTCTCTTTCACTCGACCTCTCTTTCACTCTTCACCGCTCTCCCGTTCTTATTCTCTTTCCTCCTGCCTTACCGTCTCGTCTTCCTCTCTTACTCATTCGCTCTCTCTCTTATCTCTTATCTCTTATCTCTTATTACTGTTCACTCCTTCATCAATGCCTCTTCCTCTTTCTCTCTATTCTTCTTCCTCCATCTCTACTCGCTCGCTCCCTCCTTTTCTTACTCTTTTTAACACCCTCCCACCCTCTCTTAAATCCCTTCTTTCCTGTTATTCCCCTTTTATTCCCTCTTCATCTCTAACCCTCTATTCCCACTTCCTTTCTCTTTCTTCCTCTATTTCCCTTTCTTGCTATCTTTTCCTTTCTGCCTCTCTCTTCCTCTTTCCCTCATATTCTCTCTCCCTCTCTTAATCATCCTTTCTCTCTCTTCCTCCATCTATTTTACTTTCTTTCCTTCTCTTTCTTTTTTCCCTCTCTTTTCATCTTTCCCCCCTCCCTCTCTCTCCTCTCTTTTCCTCACTGCCTCTCTCTTCCTCTTTCTCTATTACTCTCTTTCTGTATTTCCCTCTCTCCCACCCTAAAAACCGCCTTCCCTCCCTCTATCATATCCTTCCGATGAACTTTTTTCAAGTCACCCTTCAATATTATCAATTTTCAAACACATTAAAGAATTGAACAAATTAATAACTTTGAAAACAATCTGAAAAAATGGAGCTCAGTTGATGAAATAATAATTTTAGTCACTTATGCCAATGCTTGGACCGAATGAAAGGTTTATTTATTGTTTTCTACTGTTTAATGTAATAATAAAAAACAAACCTAGAAAACAGAATTTGTTGATTATGTTATGTATGTTTTTTTGCCTTCAAGGTTTATTCGTTTCTATTTGAATGAAAAGACTCGCGTGCGATACACTGAATTAACATCATTCTAGTCTATTTATTTTCTATTTCAGGTACAATCCTGCTTGCCATTTGTAATGGATCTTCCACCCAATGACGGCAATGACATAAGAACATTTATAAGAGAAAGTGTATTCCCTATTGAAGGAACAGACATGGATGATCCGCCTCCTGCACCACAAGGCACTATTGCGGTAAGATTATATTCAGGTTGACATAATCTTCAATAACAAAAATTTACTTTCTCTCTTACTCTCACCTCTCTCCCGTTCTTATTCTCTTTCAATCTTGTAAAAAGTAATCATATAATAGATAATCTGTCATCATATTATTCATCATCATCTGTCATAATTAGATAATCTGTCATCATATATTTCAATTTGTTTCGTAAGAAACAAGCGATATTTTAATAGCATTAGTGGTGTGTTTAGTTATTCACCAATCCAAGATTTTTTATCTTTTAATGATCTGTTATTGGTCCGGCGTCATTGATGCATGTGCTGAAAACTTGACGCCGCGTCAATGCCGCCTTTCATAAATAGTTCAGTTGATTTATTACAAATCACAATAATATAATACTGAACTTAATATAATATAATCAATGATTGTGTCAACATAACCTATATAATACCAATCATTTTTGTCGACAACAGCTGGTTAAAAAAAAACAATCTGAAGTCGGTTCTATTTTGGGTCCTGTAGCGTTTCGTCCGACAGCAATGTCTCAGGTAGTTTTGGGATTAGGCAGGGATACCTGGAGTGAGTGTTTTCGTCCGACAAAACTTTTGACAAATATTAACAAAAACAAGAATGTCTGCATTGGCATAATGCATAATAGAAACGATTTAGTGAATGGAGATTGAAAATACTATGTATAAATTAATAATAGAACTTCAAAGGTGAAACTATAACTCAACTTGAAAATTAATAGTCTCAGCACACTAAACTATAGCTACACACTAAACTCAGCATAATAAACTATATAGTGCAGCTCAAGTATACAAAAATAGTTGAGGATTTAAAGGTGGACTAAAATGTGATCATGGGGTTTAAGATTTCCCCATAAAATTATATACAATTACAAGAAACGTATTATCAGCAGTTTTCTGTTTTGAGTCAAAGGTAAGGTAAAGGGAAGAGAAAGGAAGCCTATTTTTGCATCACTATGATATGAACTAAGTGATTGTGAATTGGATTCGTGCATGTGAAAAAACTTTGAGGTGAATTTAAAATACTTTCATGGAAAATGTCTTATTTTTTTTGATAGGCCATTTTCTTTTTGAATCACATGAATCGTTGGAAAGGAAGTGGAGTTTGGAGTTATGATCAGAGAATTGGAACTTCAACATTAACTTCAACTTCAACAACATCTGATATGTTAATGGGGTGTAATCATTTCATTATGATAACAATTCAAACATATTTCAGAAACGGTGATTCAATCATATATTGTGTTTTCCAAGACAAATTTTTTTCTATTTATTTATTCAGCAATGAAAATACTTGAACAATTCTTGACTGTGTCTAAAATTCTTCCATGAATCGTAGCCTAATTTGTAAATCATGTAGCCTCCAAACTCCGCCTACTATCTCTTCATAAGCCAGAAATGAGTGATTTCAGCTAGTTCTGAATTCAACCGGTAGATGGCTGCAGTTACTAGGTGAATTACAGCTTCAATCTTACAGACACGCCTCCAAGCTCCGCCTCTCTCCCCTGATTGGTCGGCAATGCACAACGCAGCTAGTTCTGAATTCTGTCGTAAGATGGCAGCAGTTACTGGGTCATTCAAGTTACAACTTCATTATTCAGCCGTCTAGATGTCGTGTTCTACCCAAAGTGAATCACCCAAGTTAAGCCGAAAGTAGATTAAATTACTTCATCCAAGCTACCATTTTTAAAATGTACTCATCCACAATTCATTGCTATTATTGGATTGATTCAACTTCTCACAATGTTTATGAATTGGCATAAATTTCAATATGAGCTTCTTCTGGATACAGTTTTATAGGGAGGAAAACTTGTAATTACATCCAAATAAATAGGCTTTGACTTCGAATCAGTGGCTTTGATAGAAATAATTCACACGAAGCAATACAAATAGCCAACTATTGCAGCTATAGAATCTGAGGAAGCAGATTTTAAATGTTATTTGATACTGATTATTTACAACAGTAATTAGCCAGTGATAGAACGGTTTCTGAAGTCAGGTAGAAGACTCAAAAATCGGACGAAACGCTACTCGTTGGTAATACGCACAGAAGCTTGAAAACCAGTCGGACGAAACGCTACTAATTTCCAAGAATTTGGGTGTCGGGCGAAACACTACATATTCTTATTTTTTGAACTAAGCTCTATTTTTGAACCAGGTTCTATCTGCAACTGAGCAACGAGCGTTAAAGGGCCTATAAATTTCCAACAAACCTGATTAGTTCGTATTATGTTGCCAATTCTTATTCAATCTTTTATTTATTTGTTATTTTATGTTAATAGCAACCATCGAGTACTCCGCAGACAGTTGGGGACCTTGGTAATGAACTGTTTGAAGTTATCAAACAAGGAGATTTAAAAACAGTCATGGAATTTATAGAAAAAAACAAAGGCGCTATCTACTTAAAAGACTGGGTAGGCGTTTATTAAGATATGCATGGAGTTCACAAATATTAGTGATACCTAGTGAGAATGAATGTGGAATGATAGAGGTTATGTAGTCCAACCTATTATTAGAATAATCATAATAGGTCTAGAATGATTCATAATTTCAGAATGTTTACAAAACTATGGGCAGTTTTGTTTATAGCCTAATTTCCAATTCGCCACATAAAATCTAATATCAAGAATAGTTTTCAAGATTTTGAAAGGTATTCATTAATATAACACAGCTCAAATGACTATAATAATTATAATATAACATGACTTTCGCCATTTTTCGTGTAAATTTTGGAACAGAAGTTTTGAGCTAATGCCTGTTTTTCTTTTCTTGATAATGTTTTATTAATGAAGTGAATATGGATGAAAAGTAGCCATCATTCCAAAAGGTGGCATATTCTAATCAATAATGTGAGTCATTAGCATTATAAAATCATGGATAAATAAATAAAATTTTATTGTCAAAAAGCCATTACAGCATAGATAAGGTCAATAGAACATTGTTGAATTTCAATACAATATAAGACACAGTATACTCAAAATCGTTACAGTAAAAACAGAATATACAGAATACATAAGTCACCATTTTACAAAAGTTATCACAATGAAGTATTACATAAGTTGAACTAAAGCCTGAAATATATAATTAAAATTAACTTCAAAAGTAGGGTTCAGTTTAAAATTTGAAAAAGATATGAGTAGCATTTAATAATAATTGATGAATAACTTTTTTCATCACACTCTAGTTGTGTGATCGTATGATAATAGGTGATTTAAGAAAATTTAAAATCAATAACGATGAGCCCAAAGTCTGAGAGATATTTCTTCTAACATGATAGGCAAAAACAGAGTAAGAAATCAGATGCTCTATCTTCTACTACTCACTTCCACAATATGCCTGCTGTAGCCTACCATTGAGTTCATACCCTATATACTATAAGGGTATGTATTCAATGAGCCTACTCAGTCCTGCTAGCCATTTATGAACATACTTCAATAGAGCCATTCATCAAAAGAATGTCCCCAACCCACCGACTTGACCACCCTACACCTATTAGAGTCCTTTCAATATTTTTGTCCATCACACCAGTTTGTTTCATTATTCGAAATGATGCATGACCAATGCAGTGACACCGCTGCCCAACGCTCATTTATTTCTGAGCAGGCCAGATTCTACCCCCCTATTTTGACCATTGAATATATATCCAAAGTATATAATTATATTCAATGTTTTGACTGAATGGTGGAGGTGGAACAGCTTCATGTTGGAAGAAATACCTCTCTGACTCTAGTATGAAGTAAACCAGCATTTAAAGTATGAAATAGACCAGCATTTAAAGTGTGAAGTATGAAGTAGACCAGCATTTAACGTGTGAAGTATGAAGTAGACCAGCATTTAAAGTGTATACCCTGTTCATCGAGAGTTGACAGAAAGGCTCCTCCTATCGGCACGGTCAGGCCAATAGGAGCTATTGGCAATGGTCCTAGCGCTATTCTATACTGCTACACTATACCCTGTTCATCGAGAGTTGACAGAAAGGCTCCTCCTAAAAACTAACGGGACAGAGCGCTGGGCCAATACAGAGCAAGGTCATCGTCAGAAGAGTGACAGTTTTCAGGTCACATTCATCCCTTACACAAACATTTCTATCCTAGAATAGCAGTATAGAAAAGCGCTAGGACCGCTTGTGAATCGGCCTGACCGTGACGATAGGAGGAGAGCCTTTCTGTCAACTCTCGATGAACAGGGTATAGGATAGGAATGTTTGTGTAAGGGATGACTGTGACCTGAAAACTGTCACTCTTCGGATAATGACCTTGCTCTGTATTGGCCCAGCGCTCTATCCCGTTAGTTTTTAGGAGGAGCCTTTCTGTCAATTTATAAATGTGTTATGGTACTCACTAATGAATGAAAAAACTTGAGAAATATTGCATAGACATCAATTATAATATTATATCCTATACCCTGTTCATCGAGAGTTGACAGAAAGGCTCCTCCTAACGTCACGGCCAGGCCAATTCACAAGCAGTCCTAGCGCTATCCTCTACTGCTATACTGTCACCGTCAGAGGCACACCTCAGGAATGTTTGTGTAAGGGATGACTGTGACCTGAAAACTGTCACTCTTCGGATAATGACCTTGCTCTGTATTGGCCCAGCGCTCTATCCCGTTAGTGTTTAGGAGGAGCCTTTCTGTCAATTTATAAATGTGTTATGGTACTCACTAATGAATAAAAAACTTGAGAAATATTGCATAGACATCAATTATAATATTATATCCTAGTTATGAAATATTATATGACTACATTAAGCCTGATTCACACATATAGTGCCGTGCTGCGATGGGGTTGCGATGGTGCTGTCGCCGCCAGGAGCCGCTATCATTCACACATGTAGTGCCGTGCTCGGTTGGTGCCGTCGCCTTGTGCGACAAAGAAACACGATGAAGAACGAAGAGAGGTGTACACGAAGGATTCCGAAGCTGAACGGAAACAGCCGAAGCTAAAACGGCCCCAGGCGGCATGATGCCGTGGCCTTGGAAGTTCACTTCGAAACTGCTCTTGAGGGCACCAACGCAACCTCATCGCGGCACGGCACTACATGTGTGAATCACTAGCGGCCGTTTCCATGCATTTCAAATGGAGGAGCCGTTTTAGCGAATCCATCTGAAATCGAACGGCACCAAACGCAACGCAGCACCATCGCGGCACGGCACTATATGTGTGAATCAAGCTTTATGTACGTGATTTGTTTGTCAGTTCGGCACAAATGCACTGCACCTTGCAGCTGAGCACAACCACACAGAAGTGGCGCACGCTCTGCTACGCGCTGGCATATCGTGCATCGCCAGTAACAAGGTGGAGCGTACACCGCTGCATGTGGCTGCTCAAATGGGCCACTACGAAATCGTCAAGCTTCTCATCGAATACGGAGCTGACGTCGATTGCGAAGATATGGTGAGTGAGTGACTTGAATTCATCAATTTATTCCTCTTGTACAAATAAAACCGATAAGTATAGTAGTGTTCTTTTAATCTGGCGGATGGTGAATCATTGTTATTCAATAAACAGCTGATGTTACGCTCAGGTGTGGCAGGAAATTCTGCAAGAAATCTGCTCAACTGAATGCGATATTTTTATTCGATTTAATACAATTATAATTCTCCATGTTTTTAAAAATAAGCTTTTTTTGTCATTCATATGTTGATATTTATGTTTTTTAATTTGTGTTGAATATCCTCTACGAAAATATCCTCAATTTAAAAAATATTTATCATCTTTACATAAAATAATTGAACGTTATATATATTGTAAAGGAGAAGAAAAAGAAGAAGGAGAAAAAGAAGAATGAGGAGAAGAAAACGAAGTAGGAGAACGAGAAGAAGATTGTAAAGGAGAAGAAGAAGAATGAGGAGAAGACAGCGATGAAGAAGAAGAAGATAAGGAATAAGGAGGAGAAGAAGGAAGAAAAGAAAAAGAATGAGGAGAAGAAAGAGATGAAGAAGGAGAACAAGAAGAAGAAGAAAAGGAAAATAAGAAGGAGGACTAAAAGACGGGCGAAGAAGAAGGAGGGAAGAAGAAGAAAAGAAGGAGATGAAGAAGAAGAAGAAGAAGAAGAAGAAGAAGAAGAAGAAGAAGAAGAAGAAGAAGAAGAAGAAGAAGAAGAAGAAGAAGAAGAAGAAGAAGAAGAAGAAGAAGAAGAAGAAGAAGAAGAAGAAGAAGAAGAAGAAGAAGAAGAAGAAGAAGAAGAAGAAAAGAAAATAAGAAGGAGGACTAAAAGACGGGTGAAGAAGAAGGAGGGAATAAGAAGAAAAGGATCAAGAAGATGGAGGAGAAAATTGAAGAGAAAGAGAAGATGGAGAAGGAGGATTGGAAACTATTTCATGTACCGGTAATTCAATAGTCGCAGTTTTGTGCGACCTGGGATATGCTAGTTATAACAAAATTTAATTTAAAGTAGCTTCGGGAATATACATTAGAAATCTGGTTAAAATATCTTCTTATTACTATATCTCTTATTATAAGTGTGACTTGAATCTTAGATTAATTGCCAATACTGAGTTCGATCAGTATGTATTTTAATGGAAGATGTTTTTGTTCACATCACAATTACCTCTTCTTATGTAATTGTTTGCAAGTGTAATCCTTTATTCAAATTGTGTTGATAAAGAATTTGATTTGAATGTAATATCATTTCGTTCTTTGATCCATATAGCCTATGTCACTCACGGACTCGAATATCAGATGATTTGATCATTTTTTCATTATATAACTTGATCGTTGCAGAATAATTATGAGAGTGAAATTATGATTACATTGAAGTTATCGTTTTGAATTATAATATTGTTACCTTGTCTACAAATGTTTCTGGTTCCTGACTTCTTGACTTCAAATTTTAATTATCAAAATTTCAATGTAAATTATTTCTATTCATGAAACTGTATTCTGTTTTAATGTTTGTTAATTCATTTGTTTTCAGTTTTGGCAATAAATATTTTTTTCTTCCTTTCATAACAAATCATTCCTTCTTTCAGATGGGCAATACCCCTCTACATTGGGCTGCTGAAAAGGAGACACGAAAGTGCTCAATTTACTTTTTAAAAGTGGGGCAAATCCAAATGTAGAGAATGTCTTTGATTTGAACCCGATGATATAGCTTTAAAAAGGGAGACTTGATGTCGTTGAAATTCTGCAGGTAAATTATTATCTTTGCTATTCACAATAACTCTATTTTTACTTCCATATTTTTTATTGAATAAATGTAACGTAATGGATTTTTCCTTCAACAAAACACCATCATGTATCTAGTTGATAACTGCTATGAAGTCATACGTTTATAGTAGAACTAGATTCAGTTTATTCAGAATCATAATTCAATATTAATTGTGGCGGCTCAGGAGAGATTCGAAGAACTATTTGAACTAAATTAGGCTTCATATTGGTTCATTATTTAATAAGATTTTATGTTTTGTGAAACTGAAAGATTTTTATATTTGCATGTTTTTAAAAAAAATGAATATTTCTTTAATTTACAGAAGAGCTGTAGAATCAATCCATTGTTTAGATCAGCGATGAAAAAGTTGAGTGTCAGAAGAGAAACAGTCAATGATAAGAAAGCCATAAATAGGCAGAGATTTGACAATGGTAATTGAAATTATCTATTTATTTAAATATTTTTGGTGCTTGGAATAAGAACAGCTTTCGCTCATAAATGGAAGAGAGAAAATTCCCTATTCTTGACCTGTCTTCAATAAAAATAGTAAAAAAGTAACATACACAGGGAATTCACCATAACTGAAATATGTTAACGATGTAATTTTAAAGTGTTTTTTACTGAAACTACATTTTACAAAATCACTAATAATAATAATATGTACTTTGAGAGTATTTTTCACTTATTATTCGTTAGGCTATTACAAAATTCTATTATTTAGAAGTTATCATCTGAATTATAATTTAAAACAGTCAAATGATTTTTTAATTCACCCATAAAATTTTTGCTCGAACATCAATCATTGCTAATTACAGTATTATTTATAAGGTCCTTTTTTAATCGCTACCTACTAGATAGAAATATATTATTTTTTAAGGACCCGATGAGGCCTTAAAATGCAATTGTCCGTTTGTACGCACAATATCTAACGAACGGAAGATCGTACAGTTTTGAAATTTGGAATACATTATCTTCATAGATAAAATAAGAAGTCTATTGATTTTGAACATTAGGTGTTGAATTTTAGAAAACTTACATGCAAAAAATAGGCAGCCTACAGTAACCTTAGGCTTTTTTATTTAGGCCACAGATCGTTGAGCTCTTCAAATACTGTCTTTTCAAATGAATGCCCCCCGTAGCCTAGAGGGAGAACACGCGACTGATGAACAGAAGGTCCTGAGTTCATTTCTCACTCGCGGTTAACGTTTTGCAACTGATTTTGATATTATTCAACTAGTTATTCATGTCAGGATTGTCAGGAACTAAAATTTTATTTTTTACTTGAAATTGAGACATTTTTTCGAGAATATTATTCGATATCAACTGTAAAAAGTAGCACTTATTTTATTTTTGAACACTATACCATATCGAGTCCTTTGATACATCGTTGTATCGGTTTATTATTTTATTTTTTTCAATTTTTCTAATTTCTATTTTAGGCCAAAAGAAGATTTCACCGCATTCGTTTACTCGCGTCCTTGTTAATCGAAAAACAGGAACAATCAATAAATTGCCACCAACGCCACCTGTAGACGTCTCAAAAAGTAGTGACTTTGATAAATTAGAAGCTGAACTTATCGAAGTAGCTAGAAACCAAGGGGTCTTCATGGATGATGATGATGACCCACTTCATCGAGAGGCATCAGGTAAATATAGTCTATTAAAAATTTTGTAATTTGGCGAATGGCAAATTATTGTTATTCAATAACAGCTGATATGGGAGGACAGTCAGTGATAGTCAGAATTGCAAGATTCATTCAGAATTTATACGTCAAGTAGGTCAAACTGTTTATAGTATAGAATTTGTATAAGCATTGATTACAAATTAAAGTGTTATAATATGGTCAATTTTAACAAATACATTAATTTATAACACACTTATTGTTTCTACTATTATAGTGAGATACAGTCGTATGTTTGTGGAGACAGAAAAGCATCTGTGCTCATAGTCATAGAATATTCTTCTGTTATCCCATTTTTTTTTTTTTTTTGGCTGGGGATGATGCCCACATAAGCTCTAGGCTTGTGCGCGGATAATGGGAAAGATAATGATGAAAGATGAATGGACCTACAGCTTTAGGTGGGTTCCAAACCACCGGGAATCGATTTTGAAGCTCAAAAATTGTCTGTTGTTGTGGATCCATCCTTTTCTCACTTGATCAAAATATAGACACTAAATTCACTTAGAAAGTTAGATAGTACTCACAAATTATGTGTTGATGTACATTTCGCGGTGCTGTGCCGCATCGTCGGAACACGTGTACAGGTGAACTAGCTCAATATTATTATCGTACCAGTGAAAACTTTGAGTAGAGCGCACAAATTTCCCGTCATCAAATATATTTTTAATACATTTCAAGACTCTGCTTACTGTTGAACTAGCTACCAATTTAATAGTGTAATTTTTTTCTTTTTTGTAGAAGCGGGCAAGCTAGCTTTCAACTCAACAAAAGACAATTTAATACAGAATCGAAACGTTTGTAGTGGAGGATCGAAAGGTCATGGAAACTTGCAAGTTGTGAGATCGAAACCTCCCACCACAATACAATGTAAAAAGGTGAGTCTATGTGAATTTCCATTACAAGTAATGAAGTCATGAATCACATATAACTAGTAGTTCTGTGAACAGTAGACCTCGCTCAGGTGTTCCTGTGTTCAGTGCATACTATAATAATTTATATTTTGAGTCCAGTCATAAAATATTTTTCAATATTAAAACTTATTAAAATAACAGGAGGATTTATAATCAATACATGAAATCTCCCCAATCTTTAATTTTCATTTAATTTTTTTATTTATTTATTTTATTTCTTAGTTATTTATTTTTTAAACATACGCGACGTCCCACAAGCCGCCGCTTTCGCGGCGCCCCTCTGACTGCGGCGCTTGGGGCGACTATAGCGAAAAAATCTTATTCTGACCCAGCTGATGATCATTCCATAATATGACGATGTTTATATTCAATTCAAAATAAATCCTATCACTATCTATTGTATCCATCCTCTTTTCCTTCTATTTCGTCCTTAAAATGCAAAATTAAAAAAAAAACTTACTTATACATCGTCGCGCAGTTTCAAAATCAACATTCCTGCCAAATCTTATTGTCAATGCGTTTAGCCGTAAATGCGTTACAATCACACAAACAGACGAAAGCCAATCGACTTGAAACAACACTTCACTCAGACTTCGCTTCGCTCGGTCAATTATATTCCAGAATATTATTATCATTATAAGTAATGAATCAAATCCAGTTACTTTCTAGAATATTATTATTATTGCAAGCTATGATTGAAATCTAGTTACATTCCAGAATATTTTCAATAGAGCATGAACTTGAACTTCCACTTACGACTTCTCCTACAATAATTGTAACTGGATATGTGTAGATGTACACTGTTTAGAAGATTAACATTAGTGTTTTCAATTGAACAAAAGTATGTACAGTATTATCAAATAGTAATCTATTGATTACAGATTCATTTCATTCCATTGTCGAATGTTACCTTTTTATTTCTTTCATCTCAGATCTTACAGTAATATAATACCTGAGAGGGCAAAGGTGTTAACTCCATTTTTGATAAAATTGACTTAATACTATAAGTGAGATAAAAAAACCCCTTCTACTCCAATAAAAAATTCATTGAAACTATTTATTGGAAGGTGGAAGATTTCATTTTAATATTTGCTCCGGCATATGTCTTGGTTTTATAATTTATTGACTTGCTGGTATTTTAAATGGTTTTACTTAGTATTATATTTTGAACTAGATTATTAAATGGTTTATTAAATTTGATTATTGTATTAGTATAGATTTATATTGAATTTTATGTGTGTAACACTTCTATTGTTGACTGGCCCATATGTATTAATGTGTAATATATTTTTGGCTTAATAAAGTATTCTATTCTATTCAACAATATGTCAGCCATCTGAGGCTGTCAATACATGTTAGCCAAACATCCTCAGAGGTGAACAGTGTCATGAGAATTTAATATTATTCACTTTTCAGCACATTGGAGTTGATACTATTTTTGCTAGTTTTAAAATGGCTTTCTATGTGTGGAGGATTTAACACTATATATCATTGGATAGAGAATTTTTTTCTTATCTCAGATATAGTATTTCGTCAAATAGATACAATTTCGTCAAAAATGGAAGTAACACCCTTGACCTCTCAGGTACATTTCGTGTTATACTTTGCTTACAATCAGCCCAGTGATTTATCGAAGTAAACAATGGCTAGATAATCTCTTACGAGGATTGCTCTAAATAAATTGAAAATTTCTTTAGTTTTATGGATATTTGCAAGTAAATGATGGATTTTTATGAATTATTTTAATCACATTGAAGAATATTAATAGATTTTCAAATTTGTTGAATGAAAACTAATCTTGGAAATATTAAATGGTTGTGATGTGGGACATACTAAATATGAGTGTTGCTCAAACAAAATCTTCTGTAGATCAATTTTAACTTTTACAAAAATTTTATTTTTCTAGGTACCTCCCGTAGGAACAGAACAACTAATAAATATGATCAAACATAAAAAGGTAATTATCCACAAGGGTGATAAAAGTCAAGGAAAGCCAGTCCAATTTGTTTGTACCAAACCCATGGATCAAGCGTCAGCTGTAAGTTATGTATTCAAATTTTTCATCCTAGTAAAGTTTTGTTTCGACTCTCCCACTCCCAATTAGTGAATTAGTTGTCTTTCAAAACCATTTTTATTGCAATAGTAGACTATAGTTTGTAAATTGTGATCATGTTTTTCATAGAAGTTGGAAATATTTCTGGCCTCCATTTATTTCAAAATTGAATAAGAGCATGTAAATTTCATTAGAAAATTGATAAAAACTCAAATTAAATCCTCATTAAACATTAAATTATTTTTTTAAAAACATGGCAGAAAATCGATGGAACAAGGCATTTAAATTGGCCTAATAATGTTTTATTTTTTCTATTATAATTTGCGTTTCAGTATTTTGTGTCATTCTTAACTTACGTTTTCTCTTCAGACACATGTGATTTGAGTGAGCAGGAGTTTATGAACTTTCAATTAATACGGTAGTTGCTGTAGCGATGACATATCCGAAATATTTTTGTTTCCAATGCTTCGATACCATTCAGGATATTATAGTAAACATTTTAGTATAGGTATTACCATTCTTTGACTATCTTTTACAGTTTGATGGACTATTGATCCAGTCTTCAATTGATTTTCTTATCTATATGAATCGATCATAAGTTCAAAAATGTTATTGATGAATCGGCATTGCAATCTTTTGCAGGTGAAGCTAGGCATCATCACAATGGACAATACCAATGCTAGCAAACAAAACGAAACAAATTGTTTTTCTAGCTCGCCGGCGAAGAAACGACGAACCGAGGAATCGCCGGATTTCATTCAAATGAAAAAGAAAAGGTAAGTAATTAGAATAGAATGACTGCCTTTATTTTTACCTGTAACCTTATTGATCTGAAATGATAGCATACTTTTTAATCATTATTCTATTAACCTAATGTTATAAATATTGAGAATAAATAACAGAGATATGACATCCTCTAGTCATATTCTTATACAATAATAGCAGACCACAAGAGTTATTCTACACAATTTCTTTCAAATCATATTAGAAATGTTGTTAATAAATTTTCATAACGTCTCGGAAATTATTTCATTAGTTACAAAAATAGCAATCACTTTTCAATACTAAGTGGTTCGTAGCCGAGGTGGTTTGGAGTGGTTCGTAGCCGAGGCGGCTAAGGCGTCAGACTGATTAAGTTATCAGCAGTCAGATAAAATCCATTGGGCCAGGGTTCGAGCCTGGTTGACGGAAGGATTTTATGACAAATACGGCCACTCCCGTCTTTCGGAGGAGACGTTAAGCCGTCGGTCCCGACTGCCTAAAAAGTAGTCGTCATATCTCATCATCACCCCACTCATTACCCACGCACAAGCCTAGAGCTCATGTGGGCATCATCCTCAGAAAAAAAAAAGTCTCAGTTGCACGAAGCTTAATCTCATCTGTTACGCTTAATCTCAAATTAAAAATTTCAATCACTGAATAAAACAACGAAATAAACCTTTTAAGCATAAAATATCAATTAAAATACATGGCAATGATATACGAGTGCAACTTCAGCTGCTAAAGATAAGAACGATTAAATATTTATAAGACCGATTATACGAAAAAAATAAAAAAATTCAATTCAATTTTCAAAAATATTTCACATTAAATTGAAATGTATTTGCAATAATGCTCAGAAACAGAAATATTTAATTTATTTGTTTTGAATAGCCGTCTTATCAATGAATTAGAGTGCTCAATCTACATAAAATTACATTAAATAAGTTACTTAGGTTTTAATGAATGATTGTCATAAAAATATGGGTTGTTTAAGCTTAGGTCGTACTGCTGGTTGGTTACGCATACAGAGAGTGTAATTAGACTGATTGTACACTCTCTGTAGTTAGTCTGTGGAATACCGAGAGGTTGAAAACATTGAAAACATCCATTGCAATAGAAAATATATTTAGAACAGATGTTCCACCACTATGGATATTCTATGCTCTATAAATATTCCATCTAGCCACTAGGCAACCATCCAGCAGTGCGGCCCCAGCTTTAAGGAAAAATATGTTCAGGTTGAATTGAATTTATTGTAAAAAAATTAAATTTGCCATGAAATTAATTTTTTGCAGAACGTCTTCACCACACGAGCTGTCAACTATCCACGGAGTGGACTCACCGTCCACATCTTGGAGTCGAGATATGCCCCAACAAATGGTGACTTCCACCCCGCTTAAGCGGTCTAGCTTATCAGATGACGTAGACCTATATCCAGAGTTTACCGGCGCTGGATCTTGGATTCCTCCACCGGACGAAAGCATCCCTCTGGATAACACGTCACCTGGCCGAAAGCAGAAAGTGTCTGATGAAAGTTTCCAAACATTGAAATCCGATCTTGGGGAGCAGGATATCTCAGATGAATCGTTGCCTGATGTGATGCAAGAGTTGATCAGGAGGAACATTTTATCTAGTCCTTACAAATGGTTGAAGGAGATGGGGCAAGCGTCCCAGGAAAGGGACCGAGCAACCCAGGAAATGGCAGACGAGGAGGTCATGAAGAAATCACCAGAGGATCTGGAAGCTGTACTGTTGGATTTGGGACTCGGTTAGGTTATTCCACCTCGCAAAACCAGGCAGGCTGGAGAGTTGAGCGGAGACTCCAATCCACCGCCAGATGTCAGGGCAGTCGGTACCACTATGGAGACTAGTACACCTCAGTCGGGCAAGCCAGTCGCATGGCCTGTTGTCGGCAGTGAAACTGAAATCTCTGCCATTCGTTCGATAGCATCTTCAAGCAGCGATATGGCTCTCACTCCTCCCGATATCTCAATCAAGCAGCCGCAGCTCTCTCATCCAACAGCTCCAAATCCAAATCGTGACCAGTTTGATACTGAGTAGACTATGTTCCCGTTGCCTCGTGTGATACAGGGATTTTCTTCTAGGATTCATCAGGAATTCCTACTATAATTCATGAATGTATTCGAATATTCAAAGATTGATACTGAATGGGATAGTAAATATTTAATATTTATAGTAAGTATTTAATACTTTATCGAATACTATGTTACCATTGTCTTGTATGGTAAAGGATTTCTCTTCTAGGATTCATCAGAAATTCCGATTATAATACTTGACAAGATTGATTCTGAATTAAATGAAAGATACTGTGTTGCCATTGTCTAGTATTGTAAAGAAAGCTTCTAGAATTTTTCACGAATTTTGATCATAATTCATGGCAAGATTGATACTGAATTTAATATATTGTATAATTACAAATATTAAATAATAGTTTTCTTTGTTAACTATTATTGATCACGTATTAAATGAAAAAAAAAAACATGAGTTCTTACCTCAGGGTTTTATTCTTCATAGTAACATTTTCTTGCTTTTTATACTTTTATATAATACATGTTTCACTTATGAACTTTGTAACTCGCATTTTAAAATATTATTTAAATCCACTCATCACATTTGCGAAATTAAACTTTTACTCAAGGTTTCTCATGTTTAGGCCTATATCTTGAGTTCGTGAAATCAACTAACTGTTTATCGAAAATACACAATCTTATATCTTTTTTTTCTTCCTTCTAATTTTAATCATATAACGTTTCTCAAGTCTTCTATTAATCAAACATTTTGACTTTGATTTACAAATATAATTAATTATTAATTCATGAATAATATGAATTTATTAAGTTATTTATTACGGATTATTAAATATTCACAATAAAAATTATATCGTTGGAAAACGCGACGTTACAATATCAAATACTACACGTCCATTGTCTAGAATGGTAAAAGAATTGTCTAATTGGCTATATTGTAAACAACTTGAAATAAATTGCTTAATTCTGAAGTGAGTATTTATTACTGAGTTGTATGATTAATTTTGATTAAAATAGACACATTATTTTTCAATAAATAGTCAGATTATAGGCAATAAATTAATGTTTTCCAAAAAAAATTATTCAATTTTTATAGTGTGTGGCTCCAACAATTCTCAAACCAGCAATTGGCGCATGCTACTAGCTGGTTCATTTTTCTCAGGCTTCTACTGACAATGAATAACCTCATTGCAGCATTTAAAATGTTGAAAGTGTGTAAATTATAGTGAGTCCATCCACTATAGCCTGCTATTAGAAGTTACTGTCTATGTCACACTTTTTCTAAAAAGTTGACGCTTATCAACACTTTCTCAATTTGAAACCAGCCGAGAAATTATCACAGATAGATACAGTAGCGCTATCTCTGAGTGGAAAAAGAAACTCGGTGGTCGTAGTGATGAATGAGGAGGCAGTTTCAAATGTTTGGTGCATTTTCATGCTAATTTGAGCTTTTCACGGCTCTCCACTTCAGTTCAAACTTCTAAAATGTCGATTGATATGTAAGTAAATCTGATAAATCGATCTAGGTATGTTTCAAGAACGTATCTCAAGTATTTTTTGAGTAAAAATTCTTTTATTGCAAAAAACTTATGGGATATATTGTTTTTTCGTGATTACTCGGGAAATGTTTCAATGTACATGCTTGTGACAATTTTTAAACGATTCTTCAGATGAGAATGCATCAAATGAGTTATTTTTTCAGCCTTAAATCGCTTATCTAACTTCATAAAAAAATAAAATAATAATCAATTTTGACAACTTTGACGGCGTGTAACTCAGTAACGCATGATTTTCGGGTATGGGTTTATCAGATGTTCCTATCCTAGAATTCGATGAAGAACAAGTTTACATGAGGTCATTGTATTTTATGGAAGTTGAAAAAAAATTTTGATTATATTTTTTTATCTCAATGACCTTGATAGATGAATTTTCGAAACTAGCCTCATTCGATTTCTGGACCTATTTTCCATGTATTTGGTATTTTTTGGAACCTTCCCTGTCCATAAGAAAACCAGGAAAATTTAAAATCCACTTTTCCATGATTATACCCTCTTTTAAAATTTCAATCATTCTCAAGCTAAATGGAAGTTTTACGATCTGTAAACGTTATCAAATCTAGTAAATGAACTGGAGAATCTATTGAAAATATTTTCATGTGGATTACCATGGTAGTTTTTCCACACTAAGTGAAAATTCACGGAAAATCATGGTTTTTTATATGCGTTTTTCGGTTTTTCGACCATATCTCAAAAAATATTGTAGCTACATCCTTAAAACCGAGCTTAAACGATTCGTCTTTCCAATCTGCATGATTCAAGACTAATTATAAATCTTGGAACCTTTTACCACATTTATAAAAAAATAAAGAAAATGTCAATTTTTGCATGTTTGGCGATTTTTTACTCGATAACGGTGCATTTGCGGACCATGGTTTATCAGATGTTCCTATCCTAACTTTTCACGTAGAATCATGTCCGTAATTTGTATTTCGATATTTCGAAGTTGCAAAATTTTTAGGTACAGTGTGCTGAATTTGGTCATTTTTAAGCGAATCCTTATAACGCATATATTACTATATCGAGCTTGTCATATATATTTGACAACAAATTTTAGTTCCTTATTTTGCCGCTAGATGGCAGAGACTGTCTTATCTGCAACAGCAGAGCATGGATAAAGTTGTGTGGAGGCAGTTTCAAATGTTCGGTGCATTTTCATGCTAATTTGAGCTTTTCACGGCTTTCCATTTCGGTTTGAACTTGGAAAAGGTCGATTAATATGTAAATACATCTGATAAATCGATCTAGATATGTTTCAAGAACGTATCTCAAGTAATTTTTGAGTAACAATTATTTTATTGCAAAAACTTATGGGATTTATTGTTTTCACGATTACTCGGAAAATGTTTAATTCACATGCTTGCAACAATTTTCAAACGATTCTTAAGATAAATCTTTCAGCCTTAAATCGCTTATCAAACTTAAAAATATAAAATTTAATTGAAATCAGTTGTGGTGGCGGGCTAACCATGAAACTAGCCCGCCAATATATAAATACTTATAAATCATATTTCCAGTTCAGCCCAAAATTTAAATCTGGGATATTTTGAAAGTTCTAATATGCACAGAATTGTGAAATAGTTTTCATATTCTGTGCATGACATGGTAGGGCTAACTTCACGGGGGTATCATTTCCATGTTTTACTGTTATTGATTATTGTATGTTTTGTTTGTCAATGGCTCAACAGCCCTATGTGGGCTTAGGCCTACCAGCTGGTTGCCAGTTTCATATCCACTTGACTGAATCAGCAGAGGTGAATGATCATTAACCAGAAAAGATGTAACGTGTGGTTAGCACATTGACATCTCAACCATAAGCTAGTCTTCGCAACCAAAATTATTGAATGTGTATTACTTTTTTAATACAACTTTTCAATTTCCGAAGATTCTTTTGTAAAAGTGTAAGAAAGTAGGCTACTCAAGTTATACTGTTATTTCTATTACTTTTTTAACCTAGCCTTGAAATTCCGATGATTCTTTTGAAGTAGTGCATCAATGTACATAAATTTATTATACTGTTAGTTCCCAAGGAACTATTATTGATTTCCTTTTTTGGTATAATTAGATTATACGATAGATTAATAGATTTTTTATTTTTGGTATAATTAGATACAAACTTTTGCTTATAGAAGTTGAAAATTGACTGAGTTCTATTTTTCAGCGAGCGTCATTCTCGATCAGCCGACTACTGTTTTGTTGCGTGTTGCCGCGTAAAATTCAAATGTATGCGTGTCAAATATTTCAGCAATCGCCATTTCCAAATAGCTGACATTATATTTTTTTCTATTTTGAAGGCGAAAATTTCTTCTGTTATTAATTCTCACTAATTGTTTATTTATATGAATATTGACACTGTTCTCATTGTATCTGTACATGATTATGAATAAAGATGTTTTCAATTAAATTCAATAAAGTATCATTATTCATATTTACTCAAACCATTGCCGCGAATTAAAAGGCCTACTAAACTAGCCGTAAGGTAAGGGTGAGGCAAATAGCAAACTCGTTCCACCTTTTTAAAAATTCGCTCAAGCATTGGCTCAAAAGAAGAATGAGACTGAACTTTGCATATTGCATTCAGATTTTAAAAATTTTCTTTCACTCTGCGTACTGAATGAAAAGTAAAACTTGTCTGGACCACCGCAGGCCCGGCCCTAGTAATTTTGCCGCCCCAAGCGAAATTCGCGAGTGCCGAACCGCAAGATTGGACAATGGACAATCTAAACCTACATTTTCGATGATATAACCTAGGAAAAGATTCTAACATTAAAAAATGAAGATGGAAAGTTGCCGCCCCCAAAATTTGCCGCACCAAGCGGCGGCACTGCTCGCCTGCCCACCAGCACCGTCCTGGTTCAAACATCATTTACCGACCATTATACATGAGATTGTTTCACCTGAATTTATCAAACCACCTAATATAGATAAATGCTACATGAAAATTGATTGGAATAGCTTGAAAAATTCTTTATCTTTGCCAAATTGTGACTATGTCATCAACGAAAATGATATTAATCATGCAACTA
This sequence comes from Laodelphax striatellus, assembly GCA_017141395.1. NCBI lineage: Eukaryota > Metazoa > Arthropoda > Insecta > Hemiptera > Delphacidae > Laodelphax > Laodelphax striatellus. The sequence goes on along the minus strand of CM029544.1, from coordinate 20,568,687 downwards.
ATTTATTTATACAAATAATACAGAATATAACCCTTGAGGTACATATGTCATTGGATTCTGTACATATTATTTAGGGAAGAAGGAAAGAATGAGCTGGTTGACAAACATAGATTTTTATTAGATACAAATGCGGTAAGTCGATAAATACAAATACAATAAGCTGTTAGAATTAAACCGAACTATAATAGTTATAAAGATTTAAAATACTTCTGAATGGTACTCACAATGGTAAATTGAAAAAGTAATAAAATGGCAGCATTTCAAATATGAGAATGATATCGTTAAATAATGAAATAATAAAATGATCAAATAATACAACTTAATGAAATAATAGAAAATAATGGAATAATGCAAAGTGCAGTAATGAAATAACGCTAAGTATACCTAATGAGGTAATGAAAAATAATTGAATACTCTCACTGTTTAGGTTCGATAAGAAGAAAAAGACTGTATCATGAACATTATTGTCATAAAACAGTCTTCAACTGATCAAATTTCAAAATAGAAATCCATAATTGGAAATAATGAAGACTTTTACAAAAAATAAAATATACTCTTCCACAGAGAAAATCATAATAGCCGCATGTAATAGAAATGAAATACTGTTTGTTAATCAAGGATTTTCCAACTTGGAACGGAGCATAAGCGAAGCAGCGAGGAATAAATACATCTGTTCTTCATAGCAACAGAATAGTATTAATAATCATCATACCGCATAATATAGTATTGGTTTTTTTTGAGATTAGGATGAATATAATATAGTATAGATCAATATTTCATGAGTAGACTTGCTTTTACTTGTAGGTAACACATAGCACTCTCTTGAATTCAATAAACTCTTGAAAATTATCTTATTAATTAACATCGCAATATAATGAACAGCAAAAATACAATACATCAACAGTAAATTTTATATATGATACCGGTACAGTACCCTGTACTCATACTTTATTTAATATGTTGAACACCTTAATATTATGTTACTTGAAATATGGCAGAGATGAGAAGAGAAGCTATAATAAGAGAAGAGATAGATTATGGTGACTCTTTTTAACATAAAGAAGTTGATGTCTGATCTGAGATTATCTTCAAATTAGATTGAGAGATAATCAGTCAAGGACTATAAAATAAAGTTGAGTGAAAGCTATTCTTATTCAACCCTGTATCCTTATTTTACTAACCCAATTTTGAGGATTGTAATAGTGTTGTCTAAATTGATCACCATCGAGAGCTCTGATAAGGACATCCTAGAAATATTTCCTAAGGAAGCTCATTTTGTTTAAACTCCAACCCGATTGTAGCCTGTCACAATTAATGAACTACCTATCTACTATCATTAACACGTCATTTCATTCTTGTCTATCATTTAAGCAGAACCGTATGTACTTCATACAATTACTTTGTTTAATGTCACCACTCACATCATTCTCGAATCTATGATGAAGATTCTTTACATCGTTAAGGGTTTAGAATACAGAATTCAAAGGAAATTTGAAATATTGAAACATATTTAAAGGATTTATCAATGAAGAACATCATTCACAGTAATAAATAAACATGAATAGTATTAATCATTCAACCTTTTACATACTACACTTGAAGAGTGTAAGAGTGTAGGTTTCACACATACAAATAATCAGGAATGATCCAAGACATTTATACCTTTGTTGGTAGATCTTGATCACGCCAAATACCTTTGTACTGTAATTGATATTAAAACAAATATACAAAACTTTTATTAATTTATAAGCTTTTTTTATATTAATACAAAACTTGTTTGAGGATAAGATTAATCCAGTAGGTAAGTATTATTGAATGCTATGTATAGAGATTTTTTTCTGAGTGTAATGCCAACGTAAGTCTCAAGGGTAGAGGGTAATGGGAAGGTTGATGATGAGTGATGAATGGACCTACAGTTTAAGGTGGGTTCCAAACTACCGAAAAGCAATTTTGAAGCTCATAAATAATTATATTTAGCGGAGCCCGCTTCAAGTGGTCACCCGTCCAACGGAAAGACCACAGAGCTAAGCGCTTCCCTCAACATACTGTAAGCAAGACGAATAGAAGCTTTAATTTGTCATAAGATCAATACCAGAGACAAGATATACTGCCTCATAATTATAATATCTCTTGTTTGTGATAATACTGTTATCAGTTGGAGAAGATAATCCAGAATTTAAAGAAAGATTCAGAATGAATTTCAAGGATTTATCAAAGAAAATCATTGACACACAGTGATAAATTTAAATGAATAGTACAATAATTCAATCTAGTTACACTACACATTACCATAGATATAACAGATTAGAATCTATCTCTTCTCTATGACATTCACGGATATATATGTATGAGTTAGTGTAAGAAATTTCCTACACATGATACAAGACTTAAGAGGCTAATAAACATTGTTTGATGATATTTGCAATTTATTTTCCTGATATATCATAATAGGACATGCAGGAGAATGGTTGGAGGAGAGAGGAAGCAATGGACAGGGTGTTGTGGAGAAGCAGACTACGTAGAAGGAATGCTGACCCCATTTAAATGGGATAAAGGCAAAGCCAAAGAAGAAGAAGAGAAGATATATCATGTATTAGATAATATGATTTTTCAGAACAATACATGTGAATCAGCCTATAGTCCGTCCAAACATCCGTGGCACCTGACAGATTAGGAGCCCCTTACTCTCGCACGCGCACTCACAAGCGTCTGGGTCTGACCGGCGAGACCAGGTATAATAGATGACCCAACACTGGGGTGTTCAATAAGCAATTGCTGATTTAATCAAACACAAATTTTGAAACGAATTTAATGGCATATTTGAAATCTTCATTGAATTTAAAAGAAATTTCTTTTGACACCAAACACGACATGGTTTTCATAATGCATGCAAAGTAATGAGTCCAACAATATGACCATAATGGCATGTTGTTTGGACTCATTACTAAGTAGGTACATACGTATTTTATACTATTGGAATATAGAGTAACTTTTAAGTGAAAAAACACTCACGTTTTTTGATGAGACGACATATGTTTCGTGCTGGTGTTGCACATTTTCAAGTCAAACAGAAACTGAAGTAACTAAGGTTATGTGGGTGGGTATATGGTTCGGCTGGGGGTGGAGGGGGGGAAAAGGGGTGTTTTTGGCGGTTAATGGAGGAGGATTTAAATCAGTTTGTCAAATAAGGTGTGGGAGGAAAAGTTGATTTGGTCATTTAGGATATTGTGTGGCTGTTGTTTGGTGTGCTTGTATATTTCAAACTGTTTCTTGATATATTTTATCATAGTCATGTTGTCGTGTTTGGTACGTCATTTTATTTTAAATTCAACGAAGATTTCAAATATGCCATTAGAGTTTAAAAAATTTATGTTTGATCAAATCAGCAGTTGCTTATTGGATGCCCCAGTGTATGAGTCTTTTGTAAGTAGCCTACCTGGCAGCCGGGCCAGCTGCGTTAGTATGTGTGCGATTAAGGTCTCTAATCCTTCAGGTGCCACGCTTGTTTGGGCGGTGATGATCCAAAAAATTATCGGAGCTGCGCTCTGGTAAGCTCCGGCTGAAATTAAGCCCTGACTATAATAATAACAACACCTTGACAGTATACTATAAATTCATGCACTCTTACTTCATGAATAAAGTTAGGTCTATTTAGTAAAGTATAAAGTTTAGTTTAGTATATTTGAGAAGTTGATTAAGGGTGCACGCCAATGAGTGGCGTAAAGAAGTTTGCGTAGGCCTCCCACAAATATCCTTCAAGAACACTATACATGAACCTATTCAGGTGTTTAATTCCCTCCTTCCCTCCCTCCTTCCCTCACAACTAGAAAATATTATAAAGAGTATTCGATTATGAAAGATATAAATTGAGCTATAAATATCGATCATGCAGTAGTAGACTATTTACTGGTTAGGAAGTAGGTTATCAAAAAATGAAAATCCTGCTCTACGGTTACAAGAATAGCAAAAATATCATTCAAAAAATAATAGTTATGTGGTAAATTCAACTGCACTAACAGAAGGGTTTCCACCTTTAATAGAGAACCCGTTTATGTTTTATTGAATTGTTGTTACTCATGTTACAAGAAGCTGACTGCAAATATTTAACACTTGGAAAACTTGACTGTAAATCACTATACTTCTAGGTAAGATTTTCCTAGCACCTACTAGTGACATCTAGACTATTTTTTTTCAAAAAAAAAATTGTATTTAAAATAATTAAAGTTTTTAATTGATTTTTTTTTAATTTAAATTAAAAAAAAAATTAATTAAATTCAAATTTTGTATTTAAATACCTGTATAAAAGTATATCTTGTGACAGAATGGTTTGAGCTACTCTCCCAGGAAAAGAAATGGTATCCTGCTAATCGCGCACAGTGCTATTCGCGCACAAGGGATTAGGAAAGGGTCTCCTCTACCCAGTGGCGTAACGTTTGCCAACTGGGCCCCCCCGCAAAAAAAAATTCCGGGCCCCTCCTTCTGAAATCTCACGCCCCTCTCTTGGCCCCTTTCCCTAAACCGCAACCATCAAACTCATTAATGAGAGCGTACCTCATCAGTGAATAACATATACTTGTAATAAAATAAAACATGCTCTTGATTGAATTCTACAATAATTGTAATAATTATTAGAGATTTATAGTAATTCATAAAAACATTTTATCCGATGTCTTCAACATGACCCATGTTCTGGAATCACTGCTTTCTGGATAGCACCGTCCTGGCTCCTTGCCCTAGACGCCATATTTTCTCACTTGCATGTCAATTGCTTGCTCGCGCACTTGAATCGAGTTTCTAAGACGTTCAAAGAATTATCTTGAAGTTTTTAGGGGTTTTAATTAAAGTTAGATTTATTATATATGACTTAAGCTGAGTTATTGGTATTTTGAAAATTCAATTTAAAAGATATACTAACTTGTAGTGATAGAATTTATGGATGGAATTTATTCTGTCGTTTTAGATGCAAATACTCTGATAACTTCATGGAGTTTCATATTTTGGGCTCTCTTATTTTCGATGCTTGGCAGAGCAAGACTAGAAAGACAGTCTTGTGTCATACTACTCCTCAAGTAATTTTTAATTATTTTTAATTTTGAAAAAGACCGTTCTGCACTTGCTACAGTAACCGGTAGCGTCAGAAACAGAATACAAGCGATGCATATATTTGGAAAATTTGATGATATTGAGTGATTGTCGATAAGCAAATTAGTTCAATCATTACTTTAATTTTATTTCTTAAAAAAACATAATTATGATATTATTTCAGGCCCCCCCGCGCCGCGGGGTTTGCGGGGGTGTAAGTTACGCCACTGCCTCTACCTGGAACCCGGCTACCTGCCTCTCTAGTACTGAACCGACCGGAAGTAAAATAATTTATTGATAGACAATAGGGAAGTTTACACCAATATTACAAAACTATGTATATGGATTTGAATCTAATACAATATGACACTATAACCAATGTTCTTCACCTCTTCAAGAAACATTCTCCTAGTTCTGAATAAGCTGTAGGATATTTGTTTTTTTAGCTATAAGAATAATGTTACCGTATATATTAGGCCTACACGATGGTTTATTACCCCTCTCCCCTACAAATATTTGGGTACGCCAATCTGTTATGAATATAATTTTTTTTTAATCTTACGATGGATAGTAATGAATTTTATTTAAGGCAAAAAGAAAATAAATCCAATGCTTCGGCTACCAAAGTTAATGTTCTGGAGCAATCGAATTCAGTCTCAAGATTGTATCAAAACTTTCATAATGTAAAAACAGTCAGTTAAAGTAACGACTTGTATTCCACTGTGCTAATTAATGCTATTACTTACATTATTGGACACTATTGGAATGCATTTCATTCCTGATGAGGAGCTTCATCAGCCAAATGAAGATTAGCATCATGTGGCTGATGAAGCTCCTCATCAGGAGTGAAATGCATTCCAATAGTGTCCAATAATGAAAGTAATAGCATTAATTATTTACAGTGAAATACAAGTCGTTACTTTAACTGAATTTTCTACAAGTATTTCGTCATGGAAAACAACATTGGTAAAAACAGTCCTGAAATAGGCTCAAATTGGGAAACCCGGTTTTAATCCTGTCTGCTCGATCAATGGATAATTTTGCACTATCCAGATACAGAAATATCTAATTTCATTCATTGGCGAAACCTTTTCTCGACCCTTCAATAAAAGTTGTGCGCGAATAGCACAATATTCTAGTTGTGCGCTATTAGCACTGTGCGCGATTAGCATAGAATCAAATAAATAACCTCGAATGAAACAGAAATTTGAGCGAATTTCAACACGCTTAGTTGAACTCATTCACAAATAGTTTGGCAAAGTGAATCACAAATGGACCACCTCAAATATATAAGACGGATAATTTAGCGGATTTGAACACACCAATTTGAATTTATTCACAATCAGTTTGGCAAAGTGAATCTCAAATAGACCACCTCAAATAAGACGGAAAGTTTAGCGGATTTGAACACCAATTTGAATTTATTCACAATCAGTTTGGCAAAGTGAATCTCAAATAGACCACCTCAAATAAGACGGAAAGTTTAGCGGATTTTAACACACCAATTTGAATTTATTCACAATCAGTTTGGCAAAGTGAATCTCAAATAGACCACTTCAAATAAGACGGAAAGTTTAGCGGATTTGAACACCAATTTGAATTTATTCACAATCAGTTTGGCAAAGTGAATCTCAAATGGATCACCTCCAATAAGATGGAAAATTTAGCGGATTTGGATTTATTCACAATCAGTTTGGCAAAGTGAATCTCAAATGGACCACCTCAAATAAGACAGATATTTGAGCGAATTTGAACGCCAAGTTGAATTCATTCAAATTGAGTTTGGCGAAGTGAGTACCCGTATCTATCTCATTGAACACCTTGAATAATGAAATAGAAATTTGAGCGAAACACACCAATTTGAGCTCATTTTCAATGAGTTTGGCAAAGTAGATCTCACATCAGTCTAAGTCTGGACAGAATGATCACAGCTGTGATGAGCAGCGAATTGAGAAATTTCATTTACTGTATTTAAAGCACATCATGGGCGGAAGTGAATTTTATCTAGCGCTTGAGTCACCTCGGCTCAAGGATCCCATATGCTCTGGAACCCTCGCCCTGCGGGGCCAAACGTTACGCTACTACAGCTATTCCTAGAATATAAAAAGTAGAATGTTGAAAACAAATGACTAGATAAGAGTAGAATTTATGGTACTCCATTAATGCTACATTATTATTACCCTGTTACACGTTTAAGATTATTTGGATATCTCCAATAATAATGATTATCTCAGATTAAAATATATATGATCAAATATATCTCAGTATAATATTGTATATCTCAGGAAAATAAGTTATTTTAAAGGGTTGTTCATCTATTACCTAATGCTAATTCTAACAAGCGGATTGGACATTGTTTTTCTGAATAAGAGCAGAGTATAGGCCTACTGTTGTCTCCAATATAATATACTATCCTAGGACACGAAATTTACCTCCACATTAAAAACATCAATGGCTTACAGCTTGAGAATATATCATGCGAGAGAGTATCAGTTTGAATGAATAAGATTCAATAGACATTTAAGGTAAGCCGATTAGACTGGAATTCCATCTACTGATTATTAGAATCATCAGCGTGCGAAAATCGCAGAAATACTTGTTCCAATGTAGTCTGGCTGAAGCTGTATTCCTCGATATCCAGATCACGTTTTGCTGAAACAGGAATGATTATTTAATAGTTTAATTTAATGCAATTCAAAATGAATTTTACTTAACGAAAACAAAATGAAATACAAAAGATTATGGTTATCGTATGATACAATCATCAAAAAAATTCTACTGACAACTTGAAAATCTAAGTAAAATAAAACGAGTAGGTGGGCCTACTTATAATCAGATTCATTTAATTTGACGCTTGGCACATCCAGAAATGAATTGCACGCGTTTCCCACAAATTTTCCAAACATCTTATTAAATTGACAGATGACATGTGTCTACCTGACTACCTGAATATTTTGACAGGCGAATATTCCGTACAGAACTTCAATACAGAACCTCCGTCCAGAAAGCTCTTATTATCATAGAATTTTTCTCATTTTAAATTAATTTTTTGAGTATATGTCTCAGTAAAGCGGCGATAAGAGAATTATTGTGCAGAGACTTTAAATGGCATATGCCAGAGGAAACCAGTAAACGAGGCATAAGATCTATACAAGTAGATTTATGAAATCTGTAAAACCGATACAAGACTTGTAATGGTTAGTAATGGCATGAATAAACCAGGTTACAAGTATTGTTAATGTGAGTTGAAAACAGGCCTGGCCCGCGGGGGCCTTATCGCCTCCACTGGTCGAGTTAATAATAATCCAAACAATAAAAAGGAAAGCCTATCTCTGGTCAAGTTCTGTACGGAATATTCGCCTGTCAAAATATTCAGGAAGTCAGGTAGACACATGTCATCTGACAATCTACTAAGAAGTTTGAAAAGTTTGTGGAAACTCCCATGTTCGGAAAGGGCGAGTAACCGAAATAGATGGAAAAGTAAAATGCTTTAAAAGTAAAATACTTGAGCGAGTAAAATTTCATTTATGAGTATGAAACTTACACTCTACTCCGTCATTTTCTACTTGATAGTGAAGTATAATAATAACAAAGATAATAATCAAGTTTTCATAAAGAATTTTTCAATACACACCTTCCTCCAGTTTTTTGAAGCAATCAGCCAAAGATGAAACACCTGCTTGAGGGACAGAGAATATCATTCTCTCTTCGAAACATTCTTCAAGAGCTGCCTGTGAGAATAGATCGAGCACGAATTTTTTCATCATATCTTGTCTCTCAAGGAGTGATAATATAATATGTTCGCCACCTTTCAATTTGATTTCGAGTGAGTAGCCAGCACCATACAAGTTCTTCAAGCGTTGAGTTGACCCGATACACCTGTAAAATAGATGCGTCAATGTTTTTGGTATAGTGGATAACTTTTTAATTCATCAACAATACTTCTTTTCCAATGAATGAATATGAAATGTGTTGGTTGAATATTATTAAGCGTACAGTATGGGGATGGCTTTCATCGGAGGAAGACCCGTATGTGCAGTTCCATCTCGCCGAATAGCCCAAGTTTCCCTTGATAGGGAACATCACCGCATACAGCACCCAGCCCAGCCCAACCCAAGCCCATGATCAAGGTCACACACTGGGCTGGGTCTGTCACCGCACAAGGAACCTATTCCAGCCCAAGGCATGCCTATTATCGCCGATTTTGTTCTTGTTATGTAATTCAATCTTTCAGATGCGTTGAATATTTGATTTTTATGGTGGGGGCCCTGAGAGAATTCTTTTATCCTTCCTTTATCCTGATATTATCACTAGTCATGTAAAGAAGGTGAACTCTGGATAATAGGTAAAGGGATGAAATGTTGCACATAAATATTTTATTTGCCGCCTCTAGGACTTATTGTAGTCCCCAAACTTTTCAAAGAGGATTAGCCCACCATAAAACCAGTTCATACACTAATTAGTAGCGCACACTTAACTTTATTATTCATTGCAATTTAAAATACTGACTAAATATTTATTCAAAATACTTACATGAGTCTTCCACTGATCATTATGCCAACTCTTGAGCACAGGGCATCAGCTTCTTCCATGGAGTGAGTGGTCAATATTGCCCCTTTTTTGCCCTTGAAAGAGAATAAAAAAATAGAAAGAAATTAATTGGATTACCGGTTTGTGATGAATTATTACATTTTACAGAGATTAGTCCTGAATTTTTACCCTAAATAATTCACCAGCGAATTCTACAGCTGAAGCTAATGGTATTGAGAATATGTATGTTCCAATAAACTCACTTTTTTCTTGTCTCCATAGTGAGTTTCTGCATCAATCATGTAATAAACTTCCTACGTAATATGAAATTAACGATAAGTCTGTCATTATAAATAGCAATTCTATTTTAATCTATTTTCTAATTTCAGGGCTCTATTACTATAGCTCTAAAATAATTATTACTATGTTACTAATGAACTATTTTCGAATATTTATTAATTTATCAATACAGATGAAAATCCTCATAATTATGATTTGGGAGAGAAACAATAGGCTCAGTCCAAAACTGTTTCCTCTCCCGAATTCCTATAAAAAAATATGGTCAAAAATTAGGTTACGCCTTCACTACAAGGAATTGCTATTACTTTCTACTGGACTCACACATACACAAATATTACTATTAGTGAAGATAAAACGGTGAAAGCCAAAAGTGATAGGATACTGAATTGGTAACGCAAACAGAGAGCTTAATGGAATTTCAAGAATCCCTGGGACAGACCTTACGAACATATTGATATTTTTAAAGTTCCCTGCCTGCAGTTACAAAGTTGGAATGGAAATTTTCCCGACCCTTTACGAGACTTGCCCTCACTTTCCTAGAATTGAATCAATTGCGACTCTAATAATAAAAAAATTGCGACTGAACACAGTTAAATTATGGTACCAAAAAATGGGGTAACTAAAGCCTACGTCCAAACTAAAGCCACTATAGCATGTATAGCAGGTATTTAGATGGTGATAGGGGCAACACTTTTTGGAATTAATAGCTGATGTTGTATTCTTCTAAACGAATACATTAAAACTATAACAACGTAAGTGTCTAGTAAAACTATATAACACCTGGCTAGATTTCCAAGTAAATGAATAAATTAATTAATGCATGGAAAATAAGGAATAATATAGTAAATAACTTTTCATACTTTGAAGCTGGCTAGAATAGTGTCCCAAAGAAATCTCTTGGAGCTTGGGTCCATTCCTGTGCTGGGTTCATCAAGAAGGATGATGCTGGGATCACCAATCATCGCAATAGCAAAATTCAGTTTTCTCTTTGTTCCTCCAGAGCATTGTTCACTCGGCTTGTCAGCGTGGGAGCTCATTTTTAGTCCTTCCAAGTACGAATCCACGAGGCTGTTGAAGAAGCATTTCTAATTAATAATCGAATAGGATTCATCGAAGTTAATCATGTAATTATGCATGGAAGTATCAATAAAAAATTTATCAAATTAGTTGTTATTCGGGTTAAACACTATGAGAAAGAAACTATGAGAAGAAACCCCTCACTATGAGAAAAAACGAATTCTGTAATTATGCATGGAAATATTGATAAAACATTGATCAAAATTACTGGTTATTCGAATTAAACACTATGAAAGAGTATTTTTCACATGTAATTCACTTTTCAGATTTCCAAAATACAATCATATGATATTCTTACACGAAAATAATTCCACGCATAAAAAGTAATCATTATTAATGTTCTACATCAAAGCTATGGAGTAATTCCCGATTTGTTTGAAAAACATAACGGCCATTGTTTGTCACTTACATATGGACAAATGAGGATGAGGATGAGAATGAGGATGAGGAGGGAGAACTCTACTTTCAAAATATAAATAGAAATTCATTCATTGACACAAAACATTTGACAATGCATGGTAAACGTCAAAACAATTTGAAAGTTACAAAGTTTCAAAATTTCAAGTCGAAGTATCACATCACATCAAATCGAAGTATCGAATCACATCAGGACTATTTATCCAAATTTTGGACTATAAGCAGTTTTGGACAAGTGTATTTGTTGATTCTCCCACATTTTAATGTTATTTTCATTTTAATGTTACACTTTTCAAAGTTTTTTTCAATAAATTAAGGAATAAAGAATGGAAAAACAATATCCTGATATCAGTAACAGCTGGTTGTGAAGTGAAGAAAACCAAATTTTTTTAAGACAGTACTTCTGGGTCTACTTACATGGGTATCTCTCCTTCAGGGACACCTCGAATATAAGCATACAACTCCAGATGCTCTCTGACGGTAACAGTTTTCCACAGGGCGTCTTCTTGAGGACAGTATCCAATATGCTTGAAAACGACTCTATTATTCAAATTTGTATTCATTCCTTTCACTTCAACCTGGACAAATGAGGGACATCAAGAATATTAATGGATCATTCAAGTTCAATTTTAATTTATTTGTATTGAGCCAATGTATATATGGAGAAGAATAACTCAGGTGCTAGAAATGATTAAGAACACTATTAGAACTAAAATAGAAGATTTGAGAATAATTCAAAAATATTACACTTACTACTGGATCCTCCACGTTTTTCATTAGATTCGAACTCGGTGGAGTTCTTCAACATCACTCATAAACATACAAAAAACTATCACACAAAAACACACTATCTCATATCTGTATGATGTGTATAATGAATGTATTCAAATAAAAATGTACTGATCACATGTAAGAGCCCTTGATATGTTTTTTATAGAATAAGCTGAAGGATTAGAATCATTATGAAAACTTCAATATGATTTTGATTAGAATATTAATTGGTGTCATATCACCTGGGAATCAATTCCAAATCCTTAGACACGTTATTTTCTGTCTAGTAAACACAAGCACTCATGATTCAATAAATTTAAACCTTAATATTTTTTTATTTCATCACTTTTAAATTATTATCATCATATTTGAACTTGTGAACGGTAAAGAAAAAAGACAGAGATTTTGGAATGATTGAATGTGCAAATGATAATAATATTTCAGTGAGTTCACTAATCATTTGATGATGCTTTATTAAGAGTAGGAAAACCTAATCTTTCAATCATGATCTCCAATATTGAATTGGATGAAATCATCAATTTTCTTGCTCCACTGAGAACGAACATCACTTCATTCAGATGGGATAAAATGAAATATATAAAAAATAGAACAAAAGAAAATAACACTTCTAATGACGCGGTTTCACGATACCAGTAGACGTGTAGGTTACTGGCATGCAGGTTGGTCATATGATCTTCCACTCTATACAAACAAATAATTTCGCTCTATACAAGCAAATGGACTGGTGTGCATTGCCCTGTTTGTTTGTATGGAGTGGAAGATCATATGACCAACCTGCATGCCAGTAACCTACCCGTCTACTGGTATAGTGAAACCAGCCATAAGAGTATGCGTGATGCTTGAGGTGAAAAGATGATTTCCCAAGTCGATTTCGATTCATTTGAGGGAAACAGGTAGGCCTACTTACCTTTCCTCTTGATGGAGCTTCCTCAGCAGTGATAATTTTCATTGTAGTAGTTTTTCCAGATCCGTTGTGACCGAGCAAGCCAATCACTTCCCCAGCTTCCACAGCCAATGATAGGTTGTGAATGGCTACAATATTAGGCTGTTCACCAGATGAACAGTAGATGTTGTCCGTATACTCTTTACGCAGTTTCTTGGATAAAAATAAAGTGTATAAAAATGTATCAGTAAGTTTCAGATTCATAACAAAATTTATTCATGTTTTTTAATAAAGACAAAAAATTGACTCACAGAACGTTTAGAATCTAGCAGTATATTAATTTCAGATACCAACGAAACCTATTCATGTTTTATAATAAACGTATACGAGACATATACGGTTGATTCAACATTCAATATCCTTATTGTAATTGCGGACCTCACTCTCAGAGAGCAGAGCATATAAATTATAACTGCTCCAGGGCCTTCCATCACGGCACAGAATCTGACATATTTAACATGACTGACAATGCCAGAATCTGGCTGCAAAGCCTTGCCTCAATTTATAGTTCTTCAGTACTATACTAAAATATTACTTAATTAGTCATTGAGGTAATGAAGCTTCATTCTCATACGATTATATAGAAATGTTAAATGAAAGTTATTCGCCATCCGCCAAATTATATATGAATATACCTTTATGCTTTATAAAATATTATGAGCTTTCTCATCTAGACAATCTAGAGTTATTTATATAATATGCTATCAAAATTTGCTCAACAAGGTTCTTATTATGATAAGATTGTAAGACATTGCTTATAAGGTAAGTGACCGTATCGCGAATGCAATAAGGATTTGATCAGAACATACTGGAGCAGCTTCAGTGTCAGCACCGTGACTGCAAGCTGCATCATTTCAATTAGTACAGCCAGGGAGGCATGGCGACCGGTACCACTGTTCATCCGGTACACAGTACCGGTACCATTTGTTCAACCGGTACACCTTACCGGTACCACTTTGTTCGCCCGGTACACGCTATCCGGTACCCGGTAGCACGGGTAATCCGCTAGTACAGTATTAACAAAATCATGGGTGATTACTTACCTGAAGCAGGATGAGAGGAGAGTCATTACCACGATTCATTGAAAATCTTGCCACTCTATTTTCTTCCATCCTCACATCATCATCACCATCTATTTCATACTGCGCTGATGAACTAGTACCAAAACTGTCATTTTGACTCTCAATCTGGCAAATGAAAAATTAAGACAATAATTCACTAGAAAAACTATATTTATAGTCCAGTCAAAGCGCCATGAAAATTGACCTCGCGTTTCAAAAATTAAGTGTTTTGATTTTTTATTCATATTCTATGTTTTACTGGGGTGCTGAATCCGAATCTGAAGAGATCCAACAAAAATTTCTTGTGCGCTTTGAGTTATTAGCAAAAAATATGAAAAGTTTTGCACTTCCGCTAGTTTTGAAATTTTAATTGAGTAGGTCATATAGTTTTACAGTTTTTTGTATTACCAAAATACAGTATGGTTATGCTCGAGATAACAGCTATTATTTTGTTATTTCACTTTCTCGGTGAATCTCAACCGTATTGCATTAGATTTGTGAGGTCTAGTCGCCCACTTGAGGTCCTCTACCAAAATACACAAATTATTTAATGAATAATCAGATTCATTTAATTTGAGGATTGGCATTAGACGGATAGATAGAAAGGTAGAGATATATTATTTCTTGACGTTGCTGATGACCGTAGAGTACGATGACAAAGGAATATCTATATATTTTAATTTTTATTCTAATTGGAATATCTATCTATCTACCCTATCTATCTAATGCCAAGCGTCAAATCAAATGAATCTGATTATATGTAGAACATTTTCAATGTTAGCTGTAGATGTAAGCGTTCAAGAGTTGAAATTACTCTTAAAAAATGATAAAAAAATGGAGAAGTCGTAGAAGAATAAACTTATAAATATGTTAGCAACAACATACTGTACCTCAGATAGTTGCGAACACGGTGATTGGTTGTTCTTGTTACCCTGCCTCTCATCTAGTTTCATCAGTACATATGACCAGAAAATTATTTGTGCAGTAAGTCCGACGAACATGATGAATATTTCGTAAGTTAGGAAGTTGCAAAGTGTCAATTTCGAACAAGACATATCAGCATGACAATTCAGATACACTTTGTTCACGGAATATACCATGGCGAACGGAATGTAAGTTGTACTGATGAATGAAAATAGAGTGTGGTTTTGATTGAACAATCTTGCACCTGGAAAAATTATTCAAACACGTTAGTTGTTTTCTTTAAAAATTCATCATGTTATATTATATAAATTGAAAATGATCTTTCACCAGTGAAATGATAAAACTAGTATATGATTCAACTTCTTAAGCCTATGAAGTTGGACCAGCTCTGTGACCATAGATTCATTTTAGATTGAATTCAAGATTTTAGATTATGGTGCCTCAATACGATTACTAATGAAGTAACCTAACCACTTTTCCAATTTTGTATTGTTTTTATATATTGTATTATTGTATTGTTTTTGGAAATATTGTGAGTAAATAAATGGAATGAAATGAAAAATTAATATTTCATAAGTAAGAAAATAACGTACAAAACAGTAAACTACGAATATTTACAAGAAATATTTGAATGATTCATCTTAAAGATTTATACTCCTTCTATATTTGATATATTCAACTACAGATCACTTTACAAATGTTTATTAATTGCAATAGTTTCTCAGTACTTACCAATAGGTGAGAATCAAGGATCCATACCAGGCTAGATTGCAAAGTACCGGCCATGAAAACAGGTTGAACATGAATGAATGCGCTGAGTCAGCTTTTTCAAGGTATGTAACGCATGTTACAAACAGCAGTGAGGCCGGGTGTATAGAATGAAGAGTGTTACCATAATATACATTGATGAAAACCCGTTCAGAGAAGGCAGATCATAGAAGAACATTGCTCCAAGAATCATTGCAAATATAGCGAACATGATACTTGCGAAAACAGAAAAATAAGTTGAAAAGTAGTACAAAGATGACAATCCATTAACTCTCAACTGGTTCCGTGCTTTCATCTGGAATAAAAAAAGAGAAGATTGTGTTATCATATTTAAGTGAGGAGTTCAATTATTACTATGAAATTGATCAGTTCATCAACCAACAAATCTACTCCATGCTTCTCCAGAAGTTAATGCTCATGATGATCTACATTTGAATGTTTTGCAATATTTATCTTCTTTCTTTTGTATTTTTTCCTTTACTTGTATATTTGTGTTAAGTGTGACATAATGAGGATGGGAAAGTAGATTTCCAAGGATTTTTTGAATAGATGGTTCCGCCATCCAAAGGTGCGAGTGCACAATGCATCGTATGGACGACATTTTCCGTTGCGACAAAAGCCACGCACATTGGATGAACTTTGAGAATCCATCGTACATTCATGTGAAAATATCCAACTGAATACGGTGCAGACAGTGGGTAGTTTGTGCTGCAGTTCGGCGGCATAGTTTGTATGTGGATGTGAATGGTGACCATTTCGAACACCTAATAAGTGATATGTTCAAGTTGGACTTCAAGATACACTTTCACCAAAGATGAGACAACTCCATCAATTAGTTTGCAAGTTATGGACTTTTAAACAGTGGATACATTTTTTTGGACCACTCTGTATTTGTAAATCGGTACTTTAAAAATATATATACTCCACCATTCATTCACTTTGAATTCAATACCCGTAACATAACAATTCAATTCATTGCCATTTAAAGAAATTGTGCGATACAAATTTTTTAATATCCACTTGAATCATATTGAACATACATCACGTTGGTAATCAATTGAAGTACTATGATAAATGAATTGACTAGATCAATATTTCAATGTTATATGAGCTGTATGACGAGCTACATTCGAATCCATGAAATGAGATACAGTATATATAGATAAAGTGAGTGGCGACCATTGGAAATGAAAGTTGAAGTGAGCAAATATAACTAAATTAAAGAATTTTAGATAGAAGTACCTCTATCATAAAGTTTAATTTCAACTATTAGAAGAAAAACTTGAATTTATATTGGGGCAAATGTGACTACTTTGAACAAAATTCATTTAAATTATTAGAGAAAATAATTTAAAATAGAAAAAAATAATTTAAAAATAATAAAATAATTGTCTACCTCTCGATCATGTACGATGTCGATGCATAATGCGACAGGCATCAATAATATTACTGCCCCCAATGATACGGATGCCAAGGTTGCTATGTGGCTGAAATCTTGTTGTCCTGTGCTCAATTGAAAAGGATGAGCCTTGATCCATATTGTTCCATTTGAATTGTTTCCAAGAATTTCCCTGTAAATCATAAAAAAGATTATGAAATCTATCATGAAGATATCCTCTCTATCACTTGAACTTATCATCAATAAGCAATGAATAAATTATTCATAGATAAAAGGTTAACAGAATGATAAAACAAAAATATGATACTGTAATATCATATTCAATTGGTTTCAAAGAGAGAGGAAAGAGTACCTCTGACTTAAATTAAGTGAAAAAGCTTGAAAGTTGTCAAGTTTTGATACATTATTTATGAGTTTCAGTTTCATTCAACTTGAAATATTGAATTAGTTTTTGATAGGGACGTTTTACTTTTTCGAACTTTCTAAGGCTATATCATGGTAAATAATTACCATATCAGGTGAATAAAGGTTTATATTTGTGAGATCTACTAGTGGAGTTCATTCTTCGTTTAAACTATAACGGAAGAATCTGAAGTAGTAGCCTTCAGTGTATCCTCGTTAACCTGATTTAATGAGACCGGATGAATTCGGATTATTTTATAAAAAAAAAACTGGAAATGTAGTAAAAGGTCAACCAAATTATCAATTTCTAGACTTTTCATAGATCCTATACCCTCTTAGGGTATGGTGTAGGCTATACTCAGTGGTATATCCTCTTGGGGTAATGTATACCCTCATGTATAGGGTATACTCACTGGTATAATACCACAGAAAATCGCTGAATTATTATCTGCGCTAGTACACAGTACCAGAAGTAACAGCGACATCTGTGGGCAAAACCAGAAACTGCATTTAGAGCCACCGCTTCTTCCGCAATCTCCACGTTTGCCGCATTCTACCGCTGGCACTGTGTACGCGCCCTAATCTGTATCTCAGAGATCGTAAAATTTTGAAGCAATTCCTTTTCGCAGAGCATTGGAACCCGGTCTTACAAATTCAAGATGAAACTGCATTAGTCCAAAAATTATTATTGTTTAAAATCGATTTAAGCCCGGTCTAGACGCTAGGACTTGTTGTACAACAAGTCCAAGTGTGTAGATGGCAAAAATCCTAGGACAATATTCCTAGGACATGAGTCCTAGGACATAAGTCCTAGGACAAAAGAGGTATCAGCGTCGATAAGTCCTAACGTCGATAAGTCTAACACGATGAAATTCATCCATAAGTCCTAGGACTTGTTGTACAACAAGTCCTACAACAAGTCCTAGCGTCTAGACTGGGCTTTAGGACGCTCATGCATAAATATTATGATCATTTAAAAAATTAATATACTGTATTATCATAAAAAATTTCAGATGTTTAGACTTTTGAAAGCAACTCCCATATTTATGGGCTTTTCTGGGGAGTGCCTGGTTCTTAATATGCATCACAATGTATTTTTGTATAATTATTGTATAATATTGTTTGTTTCATTGTCATTGAGAAATGGAAATTATCATTATCTTTTCGAATATGGTTAAAGCCTGAGTCACACCAATGCACTTTATTAGCTGCTAGCAAAACAGCTTTTATTAAATAACAAGTATGAAATAGGCAGTAGCTTCTAGTAGTAGCTGCTATTAGAAGCTACTGCCTATGTCACACTTTCTATAAGTGTGACTCTCTCAACTTTTAATTGAAGTTTGAAGCTTTCTACAAGTCCTCACCTAAAATCTAAATCTATTTACAGAAGTTGTTTTATTTACAGTGCAAACCTCGTGTATTTGGTCCTTGTTTAAGACTGAGTTTATTAGCCTGCTTCAAATACTCAGGCTTAAACGAGGACCGAATACACGAGGTTGCACTGTAAATAAAACAACTTCTGCAAATAGATAGTCTATAGATTTTAGGCGAGGACTCGTAAAACTTCAAACTGGATTAAAAGTTTAGAGGCAGGGAATACCAATGATTACAAGTGATTTTGCTAACCTATATAAGACATTATTCCATAATGTTGACGATGGCTGGAAGAGAATGTTGAGCAGTATCGTTTATACAATATGGAGTAGTTGACCCTAACGTCGTTTATATCACAACAAGAAAAAACGTCCAATGCTCCGACATGAGGAACTATATGCAGAGTGTGCGGGAGAAATTCCCGTCATAGGGTTCAACTTCAACATCCATATCAGAGAAGTATAAGAGCTCATTGGTGCATACTGAAGCATCTTGCAAAGCAATTATTCAAAGTGGATCCTCTGCTTAGGTATCTGGTGGGAAAATGAATTATTTGATTAGAGAGTAATAAATAAATAATAAATAGAAACACTGATTTAAAAGAAAATTGAGTAGAAAACAGAAATATAACTTACATTGCAATTACGACCGTTTCGTCCTGGTGTTTTATTTCTTTTTATTCCTAGATTTTTACTTGTATTTTTCTTTACCTTATTACCGTAATTAATTTTTCCCTCAACTATTATAATAAGATATTTCTTTCTTCTTTCATTTGTAATATTTTGGTTTTTGATTAATGCAGCTTATTTTATTTTATTTGTTATTATGTATGATACTCGGCCCCTGCTTGCTCCAGGCGGCTGTTGCCTTTACCAGGGACCTTCCTTATTATTATTAATAATTAGTACTATTTTATGTTGTATCCTATTGTATTATTAATTATATTATTTTTCATTTGTACTTTTTAAGTTTGCTTTGTATTTTTGTTTCAAGGATGAATAAATGATTTGATTGATTGAAAATCAAACTCTGATTTGTTGCTTATCTGATATTATATCAGATAATATATATTTTATGTGAGAGACATCTAATCAACTATCATTAAATAATTATAAAATATGATCATAAATTGATAATTATTATAAAATCATCACAACTGTTTCCACTGGTCTTACTTGTGGAATTAAAATATATTTGAGAGAGAGACTTATGTTTATAACGACTTGCAGCAACATTGGGAAACAGATTGTACTAAACCGATTGATGTACATTTTTATCAATGTGTAAAAGCTAATTCAAAATAGCTTAGAAAAGAAATAAAAGAGCCAACATTGTATGGTAACATTAGAGCCAGATTATCCCCAAACGGATAATGTACATTTCTATCAGTAATTTGAAGCTGGTTCAAAATAGTTCCGATTGCAAATAAAAAAGCTGTTACTCACCAGCATTGAGAGTCAATGGTACCATCGTCGGTTTCACAGTTTGCTGAGTCAGAATATAATAGGCCAAGTTTGCGAATAAAATTGGAGCAATAAACATCATTATCAATCTGGCTGGTTCTCTGATGAGCCTCTTCGCTCGGATTAGAACAAGAGCTCTGAAAATTTTTGAAGAGTCTGGGCTTATTCTTGACGCCTCAAAGTTTAGTCCGGTCACAACTCCATCACTATCCACACTTCTCCTGACCCTTCTGTTCGTTGATTTTGTTTTCACAAGCATATCTGTAATCGAATGAATTTTGTTCAGTAAAATTGGATAGTAGCTTACAGCATAAAAATAGAATTATTTTGGTTGTTGGATGATATTCAAATACCGTAATAGAATTCGATATAGTATTTGAAGAATATTAAAATATAGTACTTATTATTATAGTATCTGAATGTTCCTTCATATACCTGTATCTACGGTATATGTTATTATAATCGGTTATTGAATAATACTCGGATACTATTTGAAGATACAGTGGGCTGATATAGTGCGATTCACGTCAAGAAGTCAGCATTGCTTAGATGGGAGTTTGCTATCCTTGTTCAGCACAAGACAGTTGCTGATGTCTCTATCCTATTCGCACTGTGCATAGTTGCCGCACTGTGCATTGTTGTCGCACACAGTCCCAACAAACACGTTTGGTGCAGTTTTCTCTTTCTCTCTCAATGAAACTTGACATCAATGCTCCTCATATAAACAATGCTGACTTCTTGACGTGAATCGGACTATAGCTATCATTACAGTACTGAAAGATCCTTTATATAATTGTATACATTCGGGTCCGTATATTCCATACCTCCATAATTATTTGATCGATGGGTCATCCATCAAGTGTAGTCATCCATCAATCCATCAAGTGTAGTATAATGATAATTATTATTAGGGATTAGATTGTCCAATTTCAATCTTAATACAATTTTCACCATACCTAGAGAGACTCCGGATTCGCTGTTGACGGATTCTGAGTCAATCTTCTTAGCCTCATCAGAACCGGATATAGAAATTGGTTGCAGTTTTGAGCCGTTGATAATATTTTTTGTTAGATTATCCTCATCTGAAAAGTCGTCTTGATTTTTCTCCAAAAGTAGAAACACCTACGGTGAAACAATAAAATTGCTTTTAATAATCAATCAAACAATTATTCTTCATACTTGCTCACTAAGTTGGACCACTAAACTGTATTTTAGCGGAAGCCATACCTAAATTGGCCTAATGTAACAGCCACATTGGCTGTTATAGGTTTTTGATATCTTTTAATATATTATAAGTATGTGTTAATAAACCGGATATATTATAATATTATTTTTTATTGAAGGAAAATCCAATTAATGCTTCAAGTAACTTTTAAGACTTTTACTACTGCTGACATTGATAACAGATAAAATAGCTTAAAAAGATTCGAAATCCCTGAAAAAAAGTTTAAAACAGTACAAATATACAATAAATGGCATTTAATTAACAATTCATTACCTCCTCCAACGTTGTCATGGAGACACCATAGCTTGAAATTTTCAGATCGGAGTTATCATTGTTGATGTGTTGTTCTATATCGAGAAATAGAGGCGCAAAGCTATTCACCGCATTCAGGGGAAGAATGTAGGACAGCTCTTTACCATGATGTCTTGCTTTTTCGGCTTCTGGCACATGTCTTAGAATGAGCTCCGTGATAATTTCTTCTTCAGCATTATCTTTCAGGACCAACCTTTAAATCAGAGAATCGATATCACGTTCAAACTCTCATCATACATGAAAATTGAATTACCGTACCTGAAAAATTGTCCCAAAGTTCCTTTACGCTAATTAGACAAGGAATTAATTTTCAGGACTGCTATTACTGAAAAAGAGGAAAAAACTCAAAATTGACAACAGAAACCTTCATAACGGATACGGGTCGTCAAACTGGAATTCAATTATTAGATTATAAAATAATAACAATAAATGATGTATTTTCCATTCATCAGAATCTAATAACGTATTATATATCAGGGAAAAACTGATTGCCACCATTGAGTAAAACTATATATGCGGGGTCCACTTAATCGCAATGAAAATAAGCCATAAACAATCATTTCAATAGTAAATAATCATCTTAAATATAATCTTATATAAACATCTATTATTATTTATAATTATAATCATCATCATCATTTTAAATGTTCAATATCAATGTTTGTTACTCACGTTAAATGGTACCCAATACCAAATTTGTTTTTAAGAAATAGGGACGAACCACAGCACCTCAATCTCCCCTTTGAAACAACTGCTTTACGATCAGCCAAAATATCTGCTTCATCCATGAAATGTGTTGTCAGAAGAATAACCTGGAGGAGAAATATTTCATAAAAATACAGTAATATAATAATACAATAACGCGAAACGGCCATAAACTCTAAATATCTTGGAAATATTTTCACTTTTTAAATTAAGTATCTGTGTGTATAAATTTGATCAAGTGGGAACAGAAGATGCAATCACATTAATAGATACAAAAATAAACCGATACACCGATGTATCCAAGTACCTATCCAGGTTTTGTGCAGTGTTCATAAATGAAAATAAGTGCTACTTAATATTACTTAGTTCTTGACATGAATAATTAGTTGAGTAATATCAAAATCAATATTGCAAAAATAGTAATAGTAATATATCATAGTTCATAGTAAGTAACAGCTGACAAGTGGAATTTGTCTTTCAATCTTTCTGTCGCGAAATTTAAGTGAAAATGTGATATTTTAGGAAGTTTTAATATTATTCTTGTTTAATTAATTCTACTTTGTCATGTAGTAATCTTAGAAATTCAAAATTATTGTTAGTTAATAGTTTTTTGGACTCACAATTTCAGTTAGATGAATCAACAACATTACCTCTGGACTATTTATCAAAATTTGGGAAAGAAGCAGTTTTGGACAGATGTCTGTTGATTCTTCCCACATTGTAATGTATATTGCCAATAAATGAATAAATAAATAAATAAATAATCGAGATTCTAACCCCGGTCCTTCTGCTCCACAGCATGCATAGTAGGCTACATTTGGAGGTTGAAATACCTACATTTTTGATTGTAGCTTTTTTTAAATTGAACCCTCAATGTTCAAAATTAATAGGCTTCTTTCTCACTTGATCTATGAAAACATTGTATTCCAAATTTCAAAAGTGTACGGTCTTTCGTTCGTCAGATATCGTGACGTGACGGACAGACGGACACGAGTACGATCGCAATAAGGTCCTAAATCGTGTTCTTAATAGTGAGTTGATGGATTTTAGAAAATGATTGATTTTCAACATGATATTATTTACCTTTCCTTCTTTCTTACTTTGCAGCAATGACCATAATAGTCTTCTTGAATAAGGGTCAACTCCAGCAGTAGGTTCATCCAAAATCACGATCTGAAATAAAGGTTTCAAATTGATTAATGCCCATCCAACACCTGTTACATTGTTGAAATATATTCTCAAAACACCATTCCAAATTTTTAAATATGTGAATTTTATACATTTATGAACTACCTTGCATTTTTTCACTATTATGGTAGTACACTACCATTGTTTTTCATTCAAAATAATATAAACAGAATTGTGTGAGATTCAGACTAAGACAATAGTCTTTTAATTTCTACTCTTTTAAGGTGTAAGCCTCACTTTTAAATAAAACACAACCCAAAAGATGCGCCTGGTATTGGGTGTTAGGGATTTTGCACAAGATGCAGTTTAGGGAAGCGGTTGTCCCAGTGGTAGCAGGCGAGTCCGACCGGTGAGATATTAGATAAGAGACGGCACCTACCACTCCTGTTGTAACGGTGACCGGCTCCTCTAAATACAAAAATTTATGAGCTTCAAAATCGCTTCGCGGTGGTTCGGAACCCACCTAAAGCAGTAGGTCCATTTATCTCTCATCATCATCCTTCCCATTACCCACGCACAAGCCTAGAGCTTATGTGGGCATCATCCCCAGCGAAAGATTTGGGTGAAACCAACGTGGAATTTGTTTATTGAAAAGGATGACTGTGCAAGTTTCACTTTAGAATACAACTCAGCTCACAAAATTTGGAAGATCAACAATGATAATTTTATTGAATGAAGTGAATTATAGTGTAAACATTACCTTAGGATCTCCTATCACTGCGATTCCGACAGAAAGTTTTCTACGCTGTCCACCACTCAGGAACTTTGCTGGAGAGTCAGCTTTGTCCATCAAATCAATTTCATTCAGTGTTTTCTCAACTTCGGAATCAATCAATGAGCTTCGCACATTCTGAAAAATATACCATGAAATCAATCGATGCCGAATATTTTAGTAACAAGTTACAAGTCTTATATTGTTCAGTTGTGAGAATAACTTTATTTCTGCTCAATTCTAGCTCAGTTTAATTTTCACACGCCTTTGGTCGACCTTCGTTGAATTTTTGTCTAGTTTTAAAGGAGTTCAATCTCAGAATTTTATGATTCTACACTACTCAAAGTATTCTCTCAACCATTGGTATTATAAGTATTGTAAAATGTAGTATACACAATGCATTGTATTGTGTATTATAAGTATTGATACACATTTTTTACAGCGTTTCCTAAAAAGTAAAAATTTGTTTAAATTGAATTAAAACAGGCTCTAGATGGCGACCAAGCAATCGCACAGACAAAGATATATCTATGTTTGCCAATTTATGTCTTTGTCTATGTCTATGTCTATGTCAATTTATCAAAATTCGGAAGAGAAACTCTCAAAAATGTTATTTGTATTTAAAAAAAATTTTTGTATGTACCTATCAATAAATTAATATTGAAGAAGTACTTTATCTCCATTCAATTGAATTGATGTTTTAAAAAGTGGTGTATCCAAAATCAATGACACGATATTTATACAGAAAGGACATTTTTTAAATAGATTTCGAGCTCCAATCTACTATATTACAGTCCAAAATTATAAAGTAATATTAGTTTCCTTATCACATTGTTATTGATATCTTGCATGATACTGTGCTTACCGTAAATTTTCAATACCCAAGAGTCTTATACTTCAATTTCGGACCTCGAGTCCAAAACAACTCAATAGTACCACTAAAATAGTTAATAATTATGAAAAAGCAATCATTAACTTTACCCACGCACAAGCCTAGAGTTTATGTGGGCATCACCCTCAGAAAAAATCAACTAATCATAAATGAAATTGATACCTATATAATTTTGAAACAGATTCTTTCGAAAAATAAGTTTACTTGCATGCAATATAATATTCTACTCACCCTTATGGTTGCATAAAAGTTCAGATGCTCTCTAGGAGTTAGTGAATCAAACAGTATATCATGCTGAGGACATACACCGGTCATACTCCGTATAGCTTCCATACTTTCAGAGTTTCTGAAATAACATTATCATATTAACATCTCTTGTACCTACATTAGTAATATTTCCGGTCTGCCTCATAATAGCGACATAAATTTTATTATGCTTATTATGTTTGTGGCTTATTTAAATATGGTACTGATCTTTCAACTAAAATGAATAATTCATAGATTAGTGATGAAACCAATTCTCAAGAAACGTTGATTCTTTTTAAAATGTTACTTTTGATAATACTTTGCTTTGTGTTCGAGTACTATCTCTAGAATCTACATAAGTTCTAAATCCTTCTCCCAGTAGAGTACAAAATAGTCCTTTTTTATTTGAGAATACAGTGTCTAAATTTCATGCTCTAATATTTATTCACCCCCTTGAATCTCATCTTCAATTATTTCAAAATGAAAGAAGATACTATTAGATATGTGAACATAAATCACGATTATTAAAAATACAGGCTTTGAGAACCGATTGTCTTCATTTCAATGTGGTCTTAATGTTTCATGGCACACAAATTTCTTCAAATCACAGCGAACTATTTGCTCTGTAGCAGAATGATGAATTTCAACTCGCATTTAAGGTGTGTTACGATATTTTGTTTGAGATTTCATACATTTTCTTGAAAAAATAATGTTCCTGGTTTTAATGGACATATGAATTATTCTTCAAGTCAAAAAGAAGAAGAAAAATCACGATTTATGGAAGATAATGCTATTAGTTTCAATAAAAACGATAAGAATGATTCTCTATTAACTCATCTATCAAATACTTTATAGGAAATATAATAAAAGTGTGGGAAGAATCAACAGGTATTCAATCTTAAATCTAGAAAACTCTATAATATTATGTTTTGAGAGTAGAATAACGCTCTGTGTATGTCACGTTTTGAGTAATCAGTAACTGATTATGAGTGACTAAATTGTGAATAGAATTAATTTTGAGTTCCTAATTATTTAATAGTAAAATATAATAAGAATCAAACCTAGTGAAATCAACAAACTTGATCTTTATACCTGATGTCCATTCCGAAAATATGGGCAGTGCCTTCAGTTGGTGAAGTCAAGCCAGTCAGAATGTTAAAGAGAGTTGTCTTTCCAGCTCCATTATGTCCTAAAATAGCAGTTATCTGTCCTTCATAGATTGTGAGATTGATACCTGCCAATAGATAACGTTAATTAGAAAAAATATTTCAACTATCAAACAGATATTCCATAGATATGTTCCACAAATATTCCATAATTCATAGTTAATGCTCATTAACTACTATAAAAATTTATAATTGAGTTACAGAAATCATTGATCATGGATATTCAAAATATTTCGAACAAACAAATATTCCAAAGATGTATGCCACGAATATTCATTAACTCATAATATAAATTTCCTTCAATTACTATTAAAATTGATCATTTATGTTAATGTATGCATAAATTCTATTTCTTTATGTATTGTACGTATTGAATTTATCATTTATTTACATTTTTTGTTAATAAATTCATTATCCTATTAAATAAAAGTTGATCATTCGGTTACAGTAATCAATGATCCTAGATATTAAAGGAGTTTTAAGGGAAGAATGATGAAAAACATATTCAGCCTATTGCAATTATCACAGTAAATTTAAGTTCTGTGTGATAAAGTTATCGGACGAGAACAAAGGAATCTCCTATTGAGCTACGTTAAATGACGTCACTTCATGGCGGTTGAATTTAATCGGCTTTCTTGCAATTGGCCGCTTACATTTTAGACTGAATACTATTTATATGCTTGAATGAATAAGTGAAATTCAATTCAACCCTAAATAAAATAGGGTAGAGGAAAATATTTTCCTGTTTCAAATACAGTATTCACTTTATTATGTAAATTATTAGCTAATTGTAAATTATTGTATATTAAACCCAACCAAAATATTGAATACTTTGGCATTCAATCTTCAACAGTAGGCCTATTATCTCAGGAATTATTTATTTAATATTTCAATAAATCTATTAGAGCAATAACTTTTGGTGAGAAATAATTATATGTACGTTTATTGTGATATATAGTCTTAGCTTATATCTAAAAAAATTAGTGACTTAATTTTTCATTTATGTAACACAGTAACAGTGATATTTTTCTGAATAGTACCATACTCACCATTAACAGCTTTTATTGGTTTCTTTTTGCAGGATTGGAAGGTCTTATGGAGATTTGTTATTCTGATAGCACATTTTCCTTTCATTGTATCAGGAACTGGTTCAATATTCTCACAGTTCAGCTCTTCAGAAGTCATTCCATTTCCACCTTCAACGTCTTCTTCATTCGTCTGGAAAATTTGGAACTTATAAAAGTCGTTCATGACAGTCATAATTATGCTGAAGTAAGATTTCAGAAATTTATTATGGTTCACTGGCATAGATAACAATGTTTTATAAGCTATCAGCTAAAATCCTTTTTACATGTCGATGCTTCTTCCTCATCAGTAATACTAATGCTTACTATCAATGGTCCATCAATACTATCAACTGTATAACTATGAATGCTTTTGACCATGTGGGGAGCCTTCTTCAATAGAATGTATATATTGTTGTATGCTCTATAATGAAAAATAAAATATTATCTCAATACTCCAATTGATTAATTCAAGAAAAATCATCATTCATATTCCATCTACTTACATTGCTTTCCACCCACTTTATTACATAATCAGATTCTCTATGTATCGTGTGGGTTAAATGGAAGAGGGGCATTGCTTTTCACTTTTTACTCTACTTTTGTAAAGTAAAAAGTGAAAAATAAAGTCATTTATCTATCTATTTATCTACTGTATCTCACAAGAAATTTATTGAACAAATGTGAGTGATTATTATTTATTTGAGTTGGACTCGTTTTATATTACAAATACATTTATATTGGAGGTAATTTGATGTTTTTCGCATGCGTTGAAAGGAGATTTACACCATTAAAAGTATCAAGGTGTACATAATTCAATTAAAGATAATACAGCTAAGTTATCTAGCTTATTGCAACTATCATTATTATAACTATCATCATAACTTACTGACCAGCCTAATATAACTAAAATTATTCTAATTATCATTAGAATATTATTATCTGAAATAATCTGAGAATAAAGGTACTTCAATAAGTCAATCAAACACTGTTATTCTACATTCTACTGTTATTCGATATTTGTATATTTTCATTCAATAAGGACTTCCCTTTTTTTTCATTGAAAATTGTTCATGATATTAAAGTAGTACCGTCTCAGTATGTAAGTTTCAACTTCAATCACATCTACTGACCTTCGAGAATGAATTTGGAAACCAGTACTGCAATTTGAGGCAGAACAAGGGGGAACGCTTAGTACCATGGCTGCCTGAAAATAATGGAAAATAAAAGTACAAACGTTAATAATATACTTCCAATTATTTTCAAAACTGAATGTGAATTTTTATTTCTGTATAAACGATTGGCGTACTTGGATGACCTTATGTATTAATTTTGTTTATTGCTTGATTTTTCTTAAGCATGCACATGCACAACCAACGTCACATGACTGAAAAAAACACCAATCTCTTGCCAGTTTTCATGAAATGTATTGTAATTACCACTATCATGACTATCATGAAGTTTTTTGTGCAGCAGCATTCATCGGATTTCCTTACTAGCTATTTATTATTCTGTTGACAATATTATTTTGCAGTAGCAGAAGTCTTCAGAATATTATATGGCATTAATTAGGAATTTCGTCCAATTAATTATTATGATTTAACAGCAACTGTATAGTTGCAATATCTCATTTCCTTCCATCTTTACAGTTAACTCTTAACTACAACAGATTTCTACCACAGACGACCACTACCGTCTTTCGGAGAAGAAAGCTGTCACTCGGCTGCTTAAAAACTATCCGTCATCTCTCATATTCACTTCCCCCATCACCCATGCACATGCCTAGAGCTCATATGGGCATCCTCACAAAAATATATAAATTGGAAGAGAAATTAATAGAGAGTACTACTCACTCGGTATCACATTGTCCAGGTAATATGCAAGGAATGCGTACAGTATGATGTCAGTAGCCATCATTATCAAGCTACCTCCAAATGATATTTCTTCACCTTGCCAAAGATTATGGAATTGTATCCCTTTTCCTTCTACTTCCAGCGTCAAAGCCTGGATGCAACAAAACATGGTCAAAAATCAATTATTAGTTTACTCAAATATTGCTAAATTTTCTTCTTGAAACTTTATTTAACCGAGCAATCCCTACAATACAATAAATTCATTACAATAATCCATTCAAATATAAATAGTTCACCAATCCATTATTTTGTATGAAAAATCACGGTATAAATAATAAATAGGCCAGAGGGTGGTTAGCTTTACGAATATCACAAATTGAATTTTATTTATATATTTATTCAACAATGTATTGATACTTATGAAAGATCCACCAGACTTTACGTCCAAAACTGATTTCAACATGAACAAATGTCTTCTGATTTCTGCCAACAATAAAATATTTTTATAAAAGAACTTTGAAATCAGCCAGATTACAACTAAAAGAGCATGTTTTTTTTTTTTTTTTGTTTACTCGAGTGTTTCGTTCAGAGAATAAAGTTTTGCTCGAAACTTGAGACATTTGCCCTATTAGAAACGATTTTGCACAACCTACTTAATCGAAACAGTGCTCTTCAGGGTTACCTATATATTCAACGCATGGTAATATTTATAACAATAATAGTTAATATTATTTCTTTTCCTCATTTCTTTTCGCATTTTTCCTCTTCTTCAGACGACAGCGTTCATGTTTTCAGTCTCATGCAGAAACTTCGGTCGATTACTAACACTAGAGGCAGACTTCCGTTTAATACTAGAGGCAGAAATTAATAAGCTTCAAGACAGCACAGCAGGATTCAACTGTATGAGAAAATGCGTTCTTACAACATTGGTGTTTCACAATAACTTACCAATTGAGCTGCAGTCCCTGACAAACAAGATATAAAATTATTCAAAAATAAATTATACACATTCTTTGTTGCTAGAGCTTATTATATATAGTATAAATGATTATTTCTATAATACATGATAGGAGCATATATCTAGTCATAAATAAAATGTCAATGTCCTGCACTACTTTTAAAACCTAATTTTCATCTGCTTTTTCTGTACCGGTATTTATTTTATATTGCTGTGAATATATTCAACAATTCTTCAAATAATAATGACCTATGACGATATTCAAATGTATGTATTGTATTATATACTTTACTGAGTTCTATCTAATCTTATGATGCTTTTTAAATTTATAGGCTACAACACTACAGCTTTGTCACAGCTTGAATTGAATTTTTATTCTAAATACAAAATACACATACTGTACATGTGAGAAAGGCAACCAAATAATAACAATACATTATTGAACAAAATAATTGAAAAACTTGTGAAAACAAAAGGGAATTAAACTTGTTGAGAACATACATTCCAGCACGTTAGATATAACTTACGGACCGCTGGAGGGAGTCTTACAAGTGAAAAAAAAACAAAAGCGATAGAAAGTCGAGAAAATGTTAGAAAGAAAAACGTTTAATTTATTTTTTAGTAGTTAATAATTATTATTTTAGTAGCCTACTATCGATTATCCACATTGTGGTTGAATCTTCTTTTAAATTAGCCTATATAATTTCTGAGATTTGGAACTCGCGATTACCGGTATCACATAGCCCACTGAACACTGTTTACACTGTTCTTAGACTCAAAGTGTTATTATAGCAGGATTCTTTTAAATTGTCAGAAAACAGCTGATTGATGTACGCTCGTTTACTAACGTTAAATCAGCTGTTTTCTGACAAGTTAAAAAGATCCTGCTATACACTGTTTCTTAGCAATTTTTATGAAAAGACCTCAGTAGTGCATGGTACAGAATGATATGCTTACGTGATCCATAGCGAGAGCAAAACCTGATGAGTTGATAATTGAGACACCCCAGTAGTACCAATCTCCAAACCCATTTAAGAATTTGGGTACAAAGTAGAACAAGGATGGCAAATTGGCAGCAAAAGTACCGGATAATCCAGCTGTCTGCAAAACAATAACATGTTTAAATTAAAACCCAAATTTATGATTCAGAGAACATACTATTTCTTTTATTCTCTGTATATGATATATTACATATCGTCCTCCAAATGGCAACTTGGAGGAATGATAATATCATGGTAAGTTTATCGTCCTTGATAGATAAACCTTGATAGGTCTACCTTGGATAGATCTATGATCCATGGTGAGTACCAGTATATATGGTTATTTAGGTAACAAATCAACATTTGTAATTAACATGTAGTCAGAAATGTAATACTGATGAGAGATATTTAGAGATGTTAGTGCAATTCATGTTAGTTCATGAGACAATTCATGTTGATGTAAGTGCAATTAACAGTGAAGGAATAAATAAAATGAATGAAGCAGACAACATAAATAAAGAAGAATGTATAATAAGCATACGATGAAACTCGCAAGAGAGAATCTTGAGAATTTTTGATAAATCAAGAATAATGTACAATAAGCGTACAATGAATCTCAAGAGTGAATATTGACATTTTTTGAATGAATCTTCAATCAAAAAATGGATTTCCAGTGAAAACAAGAAGCAATTCCGATGCAAAGCATTCAGTAAACTATACCAAAACTATAGGTAACTGATGACATTAAACTGGCGAGCATCGAACTTAACAATAACCAAGCTTTTATGAGTAGGCATACGGTTGTAAACCTTTAAAGAAATGATCACTTTTAAAGAAAAGTGATCATTTCACTTTTACAAATATTCATGACAATTGAAGAATATTTCATGTTATATTCAAAACAACGTCAGTTTTGGTATTGATGGTAATAATGCAACCAATGAATCAAATTGTATTATCTCAAAAACCAAGAGTAATTTGCATGATACAGAATATGTATCGTTCAAGAATTATTTTATTTTTGACAGAGAACAATAAAAGGAAGCAAATGAATCATGAAAGCCTTCGTCATGCTAAAAAATATTCGTTACACATCAACTTAACATCAAACAAGACAGTTTTTGGTGGAGTTAAATAAATAAACACTGGAATGAAAAAGGGGATAAACGAAAGCCAGAGCTGGAAAGCTGGATTCGAATAATTTTTATCTAGTTATGAACTAGTTTGGATGGTGGGATTAGAGAAATAAGCAACAGAGCAGACCACAATTATTGCGACGCTCTGATTTTTCAAAAGAAGATTGAGTCATGCAGTAAATATTTATAATGGAGTCAAACTGAATTATTAACTTTTTAAATAGACTGATACTGGTTCTTGCATAGCAGAACAACCAACCTTGGAAGAAGCAAACAGTCTATGTGAAGTTGAAAAGATTTCTGACTGCAGATCACGAAAAATGGGAACACCAACAATAACCACAACAACAACAACGACACCAACAACATCATTTTGTTCATCAACTTACTCGAGATTTGTCGAAAAACGCAGTTATTACAAACGCAAACAAGATAATTGTAAGGCCGTAAAGCATCACCAATAGGAAGATAAGAAAGCTATTTGAATGCTCAAACAATCCTACAGCGTAGAGCATTATCGTTGCGATTACCGATATGATCAGAACTACTCCAGCATACAAAATAAACCATGCTGGCCTGAAAAAAAGAACTCATGCATTAATATCAACTTGAAAGCTTATTGATTAATTAATATAATGTAATAATAAGTGACTAATCCTATAGATTGTATTGATTTGATGGCTTCTCTAAGCTGTGGAACAAGCAAAGCCACATTAGTTGAAACAAATCAAACCTTTTTTAACGCCAGATGACTCTGAAAAATAATACATTTTAGAATTTATTATTGATCCTTAATGGTGTTTATGATACCATGCACAATTGACCTGGTGCTATAAAGAGTGACGCAAAGAGACAGAGAATCACTATAGTGCGATTCACGTCAAGAAGTCAGCATTGCTTAAATGGGAGTTTGCTATCCTTGTTCAGCACAAGGCAGTTACTGATGTCTCTATCCTATTCGCACCGTGCATAGTTGCCGCACTGTGCATTGTTATCGCACACAGTCCCAACAGACACGTTTGGTGCAGTTTTCTCTTTCTCTCTCAATGAAACTTGGCATCAATGCTCCTCATATAAACAATGCTGACTTCTTGACGTGAATCGGACTATATATGTCCACACTTGGTCGATTTTGTGTGCTGTAAAAGCATGCCAATACTTGATTTTTTTTATTTTGCCTTTAAAATTGATTTATTTAATATTTATATTTATTTGAAAATTAATCCAGTAGTGCATTAATGCATTATGCAGCATGCTTAAGTCACACATAAAATCGACCAAGAGACATAGGGAATGAGGTATTCATGTATCTGCAGTGCAACGCGGATACTACTTAAGCTCTAATAACTGCAATGTCGGAATATATACTGTGAATAGTGCAAGAGTTGTGCAGTAACCTAGAGTGAATTTTCGCTTCCTACTACGAGTCGACTGTCGGAGGTTAAAAAAATAACACTAGTACATCATCATTTTTTATAAGATTCATTCATTCTACTAATATATTATCTCATTTATTTGGATATAGCAGGATCCTTTTAACTTGTTAGAAAACATATGATTGACAAGCATATGATCACATTAGTTAACCTACAAAAATGCTGAATCTCGCAGATTATTGAAAAGGTCTTTTAAAAAGTTATTCTTTGAAAGGTCTTCTTCAAAAAGGTCTTTTAAAGACTTTGAAGGTCTTTAAGACTTTCAAGACTTTAAAGGTCTTCAAGACTTTTAAGTCTTTTGATTATTGTGTCGAAGTCACTGTTTAATTATTACTAAAACAGCTGATTTCTGACAAGTTAAATGGATCGTGCTATACCTTGATATATACAAGAATGTACCTATTGAAATTAATTCATTCAAGTGACTTTTGATTTTTGAAAACAACATTGTTCTATATATAGACATAAACACATAACCACAAAAGTTTATGCACACATAATTCTGAAAGTGAGAGAAAATATCAAATAATCAGATTCATTTAATTGGCGCTTGGCGTTAGATAGATAGAGAGATATTATTTCTTGACGTTGTTGATGACTGTAGAGTGGTAATATCAGTGGTCACTCGGTGAGAGCGGTTGCTAAGTAATCATGTGGTTAAGTAACAAACATTCAAGACCGCTCTCGGATGGGTGACCGACACAAAAAAATGTGTAACTAGGCGAGGTGGAACCTACCCGTATGGGTCTCCCCACCGATAAAAAAGCCATACGATAAAAAAACTGTAGAGTAGGCTACGATGGCAAAGATCTATCTCTATCTATCTATCTAATGCCAAGCGCTAATTAAATGAATCTGATTACACATGAGTAAGAACAACATTTGAAAGTACTTTGAGTAGATTCGTATAACTACAACATTATCTAAAATTTTGCATGAAGATACAGTACTAGTATTACTTTTTGCGGAACACTCTGTATAAATTTTACATAATATTTGAACAGCTCAAGTAGGCAGGAGTTTGAGATGGATAATGCATCAAACAATTTTAAAAAAATTAATTATACTTCCACTTCATTCTTCAATGTTGTTCACCAGTGGCGTATTATATAGAACTATGCTGAAATCCTGGTTTAGTGATCTTTAATGAGCCTATCATTAGCTTGTGAAATTGTGGTTTCTAGTTTCAAACTAAAATAAACTGACATGATATTTTGTTGGCTCTGCTTGTTGCTTGAAACATTTGATTAAATTGTCATTAACCTCATTAAGTCAAACATAAATACACAAGAAATGTCACACTGTGCAGAAAACTCGATCTAAAACTAATGTTATAGATATTTATAATTATGGCGTTGTTTTCTATAATAATTAGAAACAAACACATGAGACCATTATTAATCATTAGTCTAAGCTACAAATATGGAGAAGCGTGTTCTATTATCATGATTTATACGTAGAGAGAATTGATCTTGATTATAGCGAGTTCTCCATTTACCCCAGTTCTCTTAGTATACCACAAAATTGGCAGATTCTGAGTAAATAGATATTCAACTTCACACGCACTGAAGATGGCTCAATAATGCTGAAACATGTTCTTTAATAAATCAAGTGATATTCGACAACATCTTGTGTTTTCATTATATTTTTATTATGTTTCATTAAATAGCATAAGGAAGAAAGTTGAAAAACCTACCAGTAAACAGAATCCTTAACACCCATTATTTTCATTCCTTCTTTGATTCTCTTCTCCTTTTCACCAACAATTAAGATCAGTAAATAAGTGATGAATTGAGATATAGCCATCGAGATGTAGAACGGAATAAAGGATTTGAAATCTACCATCCAAACTGAAATTTAGAATAATATGAAATTAAGGTATTGATATATGACAATAATGTAAATAATAATATCATACTTTTTTATTACCATCCAAGATGAAATTTGGAATAATATAAAATTAAGGTTGATATGTATATGACAATAATGTAAATAATAATAATATGATACTGAATCTGAATCTAACATTCCGGTTCAAATTCTAAAAAATATCATTGAATGAACCAACTTCGTCGGTGAATTATTGAAAAAATACCTTGCTTCTGTACATCTTCCAATCACTACTTTCTGCTTTACCAATCGTAAAGGTCCAATATAGTATTGAAATAATAAGCTTGTATTTTAATGCGCATTGAAATATTGTAAGTCACGCAATTAATGGTAAAATCCCTATTTCTCCCTTTTTATTTCCCCTTAGAACTTTATAGAGTGGTAAATTCATAATCAAATAACGTTGGTTTTGATATGAAAATTTTTTATAGCGTCATTAGCAACAAACAAAATGTTTATCATTTATTTAAGTTGATAGAAATAATAATCACACATTCAAAGGTAAAATACCTTTTTAATAACATTGTTGAATTGAATGGAGTGATAAAACTAATAATTCAATAACGTTAATATTTTTTTTTTAATTTCATAGTTTTCAGCTCTAGTATTATAATATTCATTTAAGTTGGCGGATGGCGAATAGATAGATAGATAGATAGGTATATTTTCTTGACGTTGCTGATAACCGTAGAGTTTGATGGCAAAAAATAATACCTATCCATCCATATCTATTCGCCATCCGCCAAATTAAATGAATATTTGGCTACAATAGTCTAAGCGAAACTGACAAAATGTTCATTGTTTATATTAATATTTTATTAATTTGCCGGATGGCAAGTGACTTTCATTTGTTTCTATGGTAACGGGTAATGTTATGTTGAACTTATTCACATAAATAATGTATATAATATGTAAAAACATATTAAAAAAATAAATCAACAGAACATCACCCATTACCATGGGAACGTTAAATGAAAGTCATTCGCCATCCGCCAAATTAAAAAAATACTATTATATTTATTGGTAAGCACACGTTAGGAATCTTATGGATTGCCAACAAATTCACTAATATTGTATAAAGTGATAACGATTAAAAGGACACAATAATTGCAGGATAAAGCTAACAACGCGATTATTTGTTTGAGTTTTCAAATAGGGAAAAAATAAAGAAAACCGTGATTAGTTATTAGATTCGTACAAGTGAATGATTACTATAATTGTATGGATTATTTTCCTGCACACACTACCAAACATTAATTTTCTATTAAATTACAGCAGAATTGTCTATGTCGAAGAAATAAGTTATTTATAAAGTATAAATATTGGTCTATCAACTCACCTTCATTCAACTCTTCTTTCGGGAACATGTCAATGGTCAGCTTGGGGTATTCGAAATTCGAATTTGATAAATCTGTTTGAATCTGTTGAATTAAAGGAAAAAACATGAATGGAAAAAATGTTTCCGATATATCAATCGATAGTATCAAGTGGGGAATACTCACTCGTTCATAATAGCCTGAAGTAGATCTCCAAACGGATTTTCAATACTCATCATTCTCTTACAATAATATTGAGTCATTAGCTAACAACAAAAAATTCAATATTTTTGGCATTGATTTTATCAAACATAAAACATTCTATTTAAACTCATCTTCAGATCGTGGATATAGCTTCACGGAATACAATCGTGAAAGCTAGAGCTCTCTTCTCAATTCTTTAATGTCATGTGAAATTGTGCTGTCTGTGATATTTTGATAATTTCCATATAATTACTATTTCCAAATTTTTATGAAAAGGATACGGTTCACCTTCAATTTCTAGATTATTTATTTATTGGAAAAATACATAGTTGAGGGCACCAGGAAAACATCTTATTATTGCCCTCATAACTCATAAGACAAAATAACTGACAGCAAAAGAAAGATACTTAGGCCTGCCGTACACATAATCGAACAGAACAGAACGTCAAGACATTTTGACTGAAAGTGTGATATGATAAAAAGAAATATCAAGATGAAATAGTGAAGTTCAACAGCTGGTTTAGAGTATTAGTTCGCATGTGATGTTATCATAATATCACACTGTCAGTCAAAATGTCTTAAAGTTCTGTTCTGTTCGATTATGTGTACGGCAGGCCTTAGATAAAAATAGTTCTTATACGAAATATTGGATGGATAATCACAATAAGAATAAAGAAACACAAAAAATAATAATAAAAAGAAATAGATCTCCAATGTTTATATTTCAGATGATTATTTATTAAAATTAATGAACAAAACTTTAATGTGGACAGTCATTATGATAGTACATAACTGAAAAGAAAGGCTTGTAAATGAAAGGCTCTAGGCTTGTAACCAGACTATCCACAAATTATACAGAGTGATCATAAAGTCTCTCCACAGAAGCTGCGTGGTGGTATATTGTGTTCTGGTTAGAAACCTTACACAACTAGTAGGCCTACTTCACAACAAGGAAAGCACTCTCAACATTTACTATAAAAAATCTTCTGGTAAATTTCAATAACTTTTTAATATTCAATAAATAACTTGTGATTAAGCCCCTGCGCCCACTTTGCAACTGCTAAATGATTTCAGTCAGCAACCCAATGTTGCCAGATGACATTTGGCTGTTTTTCGGGTAATCGGGTAATCTAACCTTTCTGGCAACGCTGGGTTGCTGACTGAAATCAGATAGCAGTTGCTTAGTGGGCGCAGGGGCTTAGTGTTTTATTGTACCTAAATTCGACTGTGGAGGGAATTTTTCAAAACGTTTTATGATTTTTATACCCCATTCTATCAATCTATTGTTAACTATTACAGGTTTCAATATCGTTGAATTACGTTTGGGAGTCGTGATATTTAAATCTTATTGGTATTTGTTTTCTATAAGAACATAATTTACCTTCATTTTGGTGAAATCGATTAGCAGCTGCATACCAAGGAATCCGGACGATACATAAGCATCAGCAGGGCAATTTCCAGAGTTGACAAAGACATTTGCTCGACGTGTGTACGAGGCTAAACTCACGGGATTGAAACTGCGTCTACAAGCTGATAATGGAGCGTATAATTCTGTGGTGGCGGGAGCTGAATGATAAACTGGATTCGTTTTGATCTCATACCTATATAAAAAATAAAAAGCATTGCTAAAAACAATTCAATTCAAGTAATTTTAGAAAAGTAATTTAAGTAGACCTAAAAGTAGTTGAAGAAAGAGAAATAATGTATCATCAAATTCTGGCTACACTTCAGTACAGCACTTGGTTGCACTCGATAATTTACTTCTTCATTTGTGAATTTGAATACACAATAATATAATTCACGATAATTATCCTTCATTATGGTTTTTCTACGTTTCTCTTATCTTGAAAATCTATTTTTCCATCTTATAATCTCATACCTTGTATTTTTCTTTCTACTCTCAAAATATTTTTTTTGAGGGTGATGCCCACATGAGCTCTAGGCTTGTGCGTGGGTAATGAGAGGGGTGATGATGAGAGATGACGACTGTTTTTAGGCTTTTGGGACCGACGGCTTTTCGTCTCCTCCGAAAGACGGGAGTGGCCGTTTCTGTCAAAATCCGTTCCGGCAACTGTATTCGATCTTGGAACCTTTGGATTATCAGACAGGCGCTTATCGCCCTCGGCTACGGACCACTCCATTGAATTTATTTCATTGTACCTATTGTTATTTATTCTACTTATCAAATTCAAATCATATTTATTTTCCAATATCACATAATATATACAATAAAACATTACCGAGACAACACATACATTTCTTCTTAAACGATGTCATCTTACAACTAGGATAAGACTACTTGATCTGCTAGTACAGTAACTCGAATACTTTCGCTATTTGGAAAATAATCCCAAAGGTTACAAAACCTGTTCGGGCTTATTGAAGAAAGATATATAATGTGTGAAGAAATGCATGAGTGGTGATCTGTTGTCTCCATGTTTATAAAAAAAAATTGTGTTAAATAATATCATAATAATCAATATAAATAGCAATAATATTGAATAATCAATATGTAATAATTATCAAATAATCAATAAACCATAGCTATTGATCAATCATTAGCATGAATAGTTAAATTACATATTTTTTCTCGGATATCATGTGAGGTGAGTGTAGTCTCACGGTTTTTGAAAATAAATAATGAAAAATCTTGTTACCCTACCTCAAATCTTTATCAAACGGGTTGTTTTCAAAAACAACGGCCAAGGGTATAGTGTATGGATCCCTCCAATAGGCTGCCATCAAATCCTCTTTGGTTTCGAAGTACTTGAAGTTGATGGGTATTTTCTTCTGCTCAGTTTGTGCAGTGTTGGGCAGTTCTTCGTGTACTTCATTCAATGATCTCAGGAACATCTATTATGTCGTAAAGATAGCATATTAAAAAATGGATTCATAGTCACTTATAATAGAATATTATTGAAATATTTTATTACAGGAAAAAATAAAACTTGTAGAACAAATGTTGATGTGGAATCTTTTCATAATTGATATATCTTGTTGAAATGGTCAAATTCCACTTTAATGAACACTAAATGTTACACAGGATTATGGTACAGCTGATGATGTATTAAGTGTAACATGAAACCATGGTCCTGTGAAACATTTAGTGTTCATTAAAGAGGAATTTGAAAATTTCAATAAGATGTATAAAAAACAAAACAATAGGCCTACAACAACGACCCGCTGCACACAAATTATTATTATTATACTTTACTATTAGAATTATTGAACTGATGTATTCTACATGATATAGGAGGGGTTTTCATGTAAAACAAGCTCAACAGACTGAAAATGCAATTTTTATGCACATTAAGAATGGGCTTGAATGCCCATTATGTGCAGTAAGCCTACTATTATTGTTAACAGTCAATACCTTGCACTAAATTGGAGCACTTAATGCATTGAATAATTATTAATTGGATCAGTTATTAAAATATTAGACTATAGTAGTATTTTTTTAATTTGGCTGATGGCGAATGACTTTCATTTAACGTTTCTATGGAAACAGGTGATGTTATATTGATTTATTTTGAATAGATACTGTATATAACATCTAAAAACATATTTTAAAAAGAAATCAACAGAACATCACCCGTTACCATGGAAACATGCGGTTAAATGAAAGTCATCCGCCAAATTGAAAAAATACTACTATATATGTCATTCATCAAAGTTGGAAATAATCGTGGTTTTCTCAAATTTAAAAGTTGAAATTAATGATAGGTCGCCTACTAGATTGGACCAACTCAAACTAAGAATAATAATTTACAACAGGACTACTACTGTAAATTAATAAATGAGAAGCTATTTCTCCTACCTTTAGAAACAAACTTTCTTCTTACATATTTTGTTGTTGAGAATTTTCTCGAGTTCTAATTTCTGATCAGATGTTCTACTCCTAATATATGCTTTTGTTATATGATAATGTCACTGTAGTGAGCAAACGAAAAGTGACAAAAATCTTTCATCAACATACAATAAAATATGAGAACTTCAACAAAGAGTAAAGGGATTTGCTTTGGTAGGATGTCTGATATACCAGTATTGCATTTGTCCATGAGTGTACAGCAGAAAATAAATAGCCTACTCTATTTGTAGCTTCAACACGTGGAACAAAGATCTTTTCTACAAACGGTCTTTTCTTTGTTCCATAATTCAACATCATCTGTCAAATCGAAATTAATATTCATTATGATTGCAATCATTCAGTTATAGGAGGACCGATACCAACAATAACAGTGATTTCAGGTATAAACTGGAAGTCGATAAATTACGGTATCGATTGGTCGGGAGCAGAGTCGATGATTATAGGTTGAGTTCGAGGCCATCTTGTAATTCTCTTCCTAAATCTGTATTCAATCTTGGAATCTTTGAATAGTTACATCTAAGCTAACCACAGAACAGAGTGAAATTTGAATAAATGCCATAGAAGTAGTATGTTATAATGGGAGCTTCAAAACAATGTTTACACACTTGAACTAAAGCCCGGTCTAGACGCAACGATAAGTTTGTCAAACTTTTTGTTCAAACTTATCAGGATTATTTTAAATTGTTATAAAACAGCTGATTTAACGTCAGTAAACAAGCTTACATCAATCAGCTGTTTTCTGACAATTTAAAATAATCCTGCTATTTAGCAGGATCCATTTAACTTGTCAGAAAACAGCTGATTGATGTACGCTCGTTTACTAACGTTAAATCAGCTGTTTTATGACAATTTAAAATAATCCTGAAAAGTTTAAACAAAAAGTTTGACAAACTTATCGTTGCGTCTAGACCGGGCTTTAGATTTGGATTTCAGAGAACAGGAAATCTTCAAGAAGATAGTGGAATTCTCATTAATTAACTGATGATTAAACGTGAACGTTGAGGGTAATGTTAAGTATGGAAAGTAAAGTATAGTAGCCTATAGTAAAGTTAGTTAAAGTTAAATTTAGTAAAATTAAGTTGAGTAAAGTAGCAATATGTATAAGAATAGATCATATTATACTTCATATGAGCATACCTGCTGTGACCACAAAAAAGTGTATGATCAGTAAAATATTATTGATTGTAGAGAGCAAACATCAATGTTCATGACATAATTACTGAGAATGATTTTATTTTTTGGGGATTTCCAACATACACAACGAATTCAAGTTTGTACTCTGCTGCACTGCTAACAAAATGATGAAAGCATTTCCATCAATTGAATTTATGGGATTTGCATAGTAGGCTATACAAATTGTAAGGTGTATACAATTTATAAAAGATATATTATTTGGATCTGTTGTGTTTGAATTGATGTAGAAATATTTTCGCATCCGCGCTCAGATTCTTCTTTGCGGATGCTTTCTTTTTCAAACTGTAATATGCATATAATAATTCTTCACACGTATTGAATGAGGAAATTAATCAGTAAATATTGAATTATCAATAACGACATGAATAGCCTAGGCTCCTAGAATAATGAATGAGACAAATTTTATAGATAGATAGATAGATGACTTTTATAGATGTATACTATGATAGGTTTATATTGTATTGTACTATAATGTGCTGTGTTGAATAAATGGATTATCTATTTATCTATCTATCCAACTTTATATTATTGGCGACTAAGTGTTGTGGGCGAAGTTGATGCATAAAAGGCCCCTCTTCCACTTAACCCACAACTATATTGTCCAAGCGCTATTATCCAACATGACTGTAAAGTTATACACACTAAAATAGCATGTTTGTTTAACATGTTACGCCATGAAATCATGATACTGTAATATGTCATTCTTCTATTACATTTGAATAATCGGATAAACTTCTCTGTCTTAAAATCTTTTACTCAAAGAAGTCAACTGAAATAATCCGAAAGAGAGAGTTACTTAAAGAGAGAGTAATGAATATATTCTCATCTCCATGCAGTTGAAAAACCTATGGAATTTTCCAGGGCGAAATACTAACTTATGGGTTTGTATACTTCAATCTCATCATTTAGAAGTGAAATGCATTCTACGAAAGCTTCACAAAACGGGAATCATCAATCTACAAGTCATATTTTTTACTTACGGTTTGGCATACTTCAATCTAATCCTTTATCTTTATAAGCGAAATGCATTCTACAAAAGCTTCACAAAACTTGAGTCATCAATCTACAAGTCATATT
Source organism: Laodelphax striatellus (assembly GCA_017141395.1). Lineage (NCBI taxonomy): Eukaryota > Metazoa > Arthropoda > Insecta > Hemiptera > Delphacidae > Laodelphax > Laodelphax striatellus. The sequence goes on along the minus strand of CM029544.1, from coordinate 20,524,733 downwards.
TTTTAGAGAACATTTTAACCGCAGAAGTGCGGATGTGAGCAAAAATCCATATCAATAATTATTCAAAATTTTGACGAGAAAATGAGAGTATTCTTCAGTCCATCAAGTATATTCATGTGAGCGTGGAACACATTAATTTGTAAGGGTGATCAGTGCAATCACCTGTCAATGACATTTTTATGGTAGAGTTTACTACTCCGTCAGGACCTTATGATATAGGGTCAGTTGAAATAGAGTTCACGCATTAAATGGGAAGATTCTTCTTAAAAGTAGGTAACTTAGTCTATATAAAATTTCATCTAGAAAATCCACTCAGCAGAAGTTTTGAATGGATCCGTATAGAATACAAAGAGCTTACAATGCCGTACATATTTGTATACAATTTCAGTACCATGTGCAAGATTATCTTGGTAATTTGCATGATTAATTGATTCAAGTTGAAGTGTGATTCGCCCTCAGCTCAGTATTCGTTTTTCAAAAATGAATCATAAATACAGGATTAATACAAATGAGAAATTTCATTACTTTTATGTCAGATGTGTCGGGAGCCACTGCAACTGTTTGGCCGTGGAAGTCGAAGTCAAAGACAAATATTTCTCCTCTCGGTGTTACTTCCTCAGGGTAGTGTGAATTTTGCATAGCAGGTTTCAAGAATACGAGGATTCCAATGGCATATACTGGTAGAAATATCTCCTGGAACATCAATGTTTTAAAATTCAACACATGTATGAAAATATTTTCAATTAATTTTCTATCGTACATGATATTAAAAATATTAAATCCTGTAGAAAACGGGATGATTTAGGGCCGGTTCATGAGCTCGGGATTTAGCCAAGTCCTAGACTAAAACGGGTGGCCAACGTAGCATCGACAAACGTTTGTCTCGACAGGTTAGTGGGTTAGCAGCATAGAGTAAGGGCTCTCTATGCTGCTGTACATAGTGTCGAGGCTAACGTTCGTCGATGCTACGGTTGCCACCCGCTTTAGTCTAGGACTTGGCTTAATCCCGAGCTCATAAACCGGCCCTTAATGAATTAAAGAATTAACAAATGATTCCTTTTTGGGTGAATTTAGTAAAATATTTAGACATACAGTGATGAATTATTGTTCAATTTTTCTTCGAAATTCAGTTATTTCATGTTGTTTGTAAATGTGTACTGTAGCTTATTCACTGTATTGCTTGACAAGATTCATGTATATTATATATTTTGCTGATCAATAAGACTATTATTATTATTACTATTAATATTCTTAATAGATAAACAATTCATATAAACTATTGTCAACAAGAGGAGTAACGTGAAGGTTTTCTTGCTTCATGCAAAATTCATTATAATATAGCCTCTTCTATAATAGGCTATGATAAAATATTTTATAATAGCCTATTTTATTACGCAGTAGCAGCATTTGCAATACGGTATTCTAAAGCTATATAATTTTATATAGAAATGACAAATGATGCTATGATTAAGGATGTCATGACATGATTAATGACAATATTGTTAAACCAATAACAATTTATTATTATAATTTATTATTATAATTTAATATACAGTACCGTAGTATTAAATTTTATATTATTGATAACAATTTATCTGAGTGTAGAAATTCCATCCAGTAAAATCAAATAGAATAAATCTGTTGATCAGGTATAAGGTAGAGGTAGAGGCTACCCACTTAAAAGACCATAACCATGTATTGCCGCGTTTTTATAACAGTCTATGTGCAGTGTGTAGGTACCTTACCCATACCCAGTCAGCTGTTTTATATTGGATGGGATTTGATCGTAAATATAAGTGTCCCAGTAATTGAGTTAGGCTCCAACATCGTGTGATGAACTAAATCTTTTTGAATATTATGGAAACATCGTTTTAAATAATTTTTCATTGCAGACCTTCAATAAACTGTTCACTCATAAATAGTGGATATACTGGAAGAATTTTTTATAGCTTCACCGGTTATGTGGTTTGTCAACTTACAGCCAAAGTGCACTTTCTCTGGCGAATTTTCACGAGAAAGTTTTTGAACATCAAGGCCTTCAGGTGCCTCCCATAACGCATCATCTTCTCGAAGTCCATCGCTGAAAAAAAATTGTAGGCTTATGAAATTTTGAATTGAAAAGAGAAAAATGTCAACTACATGCGGTGTTGAAGAAGATTTCAAAACATAACTCAACCTGTTTGATGTTTTGAGCTTAAACTGAACATTTAGATTTAGCCTATTCATAAACCATTTGAACATTTTAATTTTTTTTCAAGAGAGATTAAATTCTAATTAAGGGTGAGTCTCATGATGTAACAGTCACACAACAGGACAGGACTGAACGGTTGTCACAATCATGCTTCCTACTTTTAAGTTCGAAATTAGTTTCATATCTAATAAAAAATTGAACTGGACTTGATGAAAATTTAAACACTAGTTTCTTGCAGAAACTGTTTATGTGTGTACGTAGGTCGGCTGTATATTATGTGTAATACACATGTATCAATTCTCATAGAAAAGAAACAGAACAGAAGAATTCTTCAAACACTCGAAACACTTTTTTCAACCACTTTTAGCTATTGAAAAACATGTTTCTCTTAGTGCAGGAGTTTTTGTGAATAAGACTAAGAAGTTTAGCCTCTTCATTTTTGTTACAAAAATAGTCACACACTCAGAAATTGAAATTAGAATTATATTTATTCTTCTCCCTATAAACTGCACAGCAAAAATACATGGATAATTTTAAGAAGGTTCCTCACATGGGCAAATTCCTCCAAGAATTTCTCTACTTGAAATTAAAGAAGAAATATTCTGGGGGGCTCCAAACTCTCAATAGCTCAGGGTCAGAGTGAAATCTCTGCCCTGCGCTTAAGAAGCACCCCTGACTGATCTAACTTTCAAGAAGCCCCTAATAAATTATTATAAGTAAATTATATACAGTACCCTAAATTAGGTCTGTAGGCTAATTTGAGAGACCATGAAGTTCATGGGTCCCTGGGATTCTGGGGGAGGGGGGGCTCCTGGAAAATCTAAGCTGGCTTCAAGTATAAAGTTATACATCATACTTGAAAATTAGTTTTATAAAAAAAATTTAAACTGAATTGTCATCTACACCTTTGAATCTGATTGTAATAAACAAAATAAACCTACATATAAAGCACCAATTATTTTCAATCAACTAAATATCAACTGAACGTAGGGGGCATAGCAAAGTGGTTCAATTGGAGATTCAAGCTTGATTCTAGCTTGATCCAAGCCTGATTCGAGCTTAATCCAAATTTAATTCAAGCTTGTCTCCGGCTTGTTTTGAGCATGATGTTGATGATGATGCTGATGCTGCTAATGATATGATGCTAATAATGTTGATGCTAATAACCTCCAACCCTCAGTGCAGAGTTTGCTGGAAACTCAACAATTTCTTGTGATTTAGAATATGTGATTAGCACTGATAAATAATATGACAGAATACCAGCGATTATTTCTATAATTTTCAGCTTTCATTAATATTATACTAATAACTATTCAACAAATCGACAGACAAATCATGCATCTCAGTATTATTCAAGCATTGTAATATTAGAATAGAATAGAATGACTTCTACATTTTTCTGACATGGCGAAGTTTGGACAATAATGTCCACTCTACCACTTAATAACCACGATAACTAGAAATGAGTTATTATTCTGAAAGACACATCTCTCTATCCACTAAGTTTCCTTGGGTGTTGAGAATAATCTCAGTTCTCTCAGAGACTCTCCAGTTCTCCCTTTCCTTCCCATTGCAGTACACAATCAAAATTATTTTTTTACACGATTTGCAGTCTTATTATGAATTTGCACTCTATTACATTCCTATCATCAACTAGTTTACGCTTAATTTATGAGAGATAATAACTTTAATACGATCACACTACCTTACAATAAGCATCTCAATCTTCACTGCTTTTCTGAAAAGCTGAAGAATTCAAAAAAAGCTTCATTGAGTCATCAAAAAGCTCAATAGTCATCGAAAGGCTTCCACCTTTTTTTATTGTATGGCTTTTTATCGGTAGGTTCCGCCTCGCCTAATTGCACTTTTTTTGTCTCGGTCACCTATCCAAGAGCAGTGTTGAATGTTTGTTACTTAACCACATGATTACTTAGCAACCGTTCTCACCAGAACAAAAACAGTGAACCATTCAGGGTTCCACTGAATGCAGTTGAAATACTGCAAAAATTAAACTATTGTTTTTACCTATGAGCAAGTTTTAATGAGTGCTAATCTCTACAAGAGAAAACTTTTTTGCACTATAAAAGTTTGAGTTTGAAAAGTTCTTCCCAATTTAATCTGTAGGAAAAACGGTATTTCCAACTAAGTCGCAGATAATTGAGATAATTGAACAAAAATTAGATTAAGTGCACCATTATTATTGACATCGGAAACTACCGGTATACGAAGTTTCACTCAAGATAAGGTGTCAAGTTCAACAATAAATTAGTGTTGAAATTGAGTTATTAGTACAAGATTGCGGATGAGCGCCAAAAAAAGACACAGAGTTGAAGGTCAAACTTTTTCCGACAGAAGCCGACTATTCCAGAATCAAATAGCTTAACATCCATTAAATTTTCAGAGGTACTATCGATCCGACCAAAGACCATTAGCCGTGAATGAATCAGAATAATAATAAGCAATAACATCATGTATAGCGCACGTACATCAAATGAATTTCCAACTGTTTATATAAATTATTAATCGGTCTAATTTCGTATTCTCAACCACTGCTTACCGAAATTTCGACCACAAAAGATGACTAACCCTCATTAACAGTTGATCTAGGTCAATAGTTACCGGTATCTTCAAAAACTTAAGAAGCACCATGATTGAGATGATTATAAAGTTACATATTATATTATGTTGTATAATAAGATATGTTTCAAAGATATAAAATAACAACTCATTGTATTGAATGCTGTGTTAATAAAAGCAACAACTTCTATTTCCTACGAGAGTTCCAATCATTGAAATATTTTTATTAATTATTTCAATAAGATCACACCAGCCCTTCACAAGGGAAGCATATTGAATTCAATGCAAATGACATCAATATTCAAGTATTAACAAGGTGAGTCGTTTAACATACAAGATTATTAGTGATTTTACTGTTGTGTTAAAAATACCTACTGGTTTAGATCAGCATTTTGGAAATTTTTTCGGGAGTAGACCGCGAACTATCATCTTGTGAAAGTTGAGGCAAGATTTCAAACGGGAACATTGAAAAATTCTCTTTTATAATGGGTAGTATAACACACCATGTAATTTTTGGAATTTACGTCATTATGTAGTATGAAATTATCATTGCCATTAACAGAATATGAGTAATTATTTATACCTATAGTAAATAATTAGCGTTGATTATTAGAAATTATTCAGGGAGTAAGTCATAGACACAAATGAGCTTTTAAAGATAAGTGTGTTTATTAAAGTCCAATATCACTGACTCACTCAGAGATAATAATCTATGAAAAAAATACTAAATGAATTGCAATGATCGCTTCTAGGTCCTACGTGCTCACTAAGCAATCTTTCAGGAATATTCCTGAAGCTGAATATAGGAAGAAATATATTCCTAAAGGAATATAGCTTTCAGGAGCTGAGGTAGCACTTCTGGGTTGTTTCCTGGATGGTAGATGGTTTTATCATAGTTCATACAACATCCATAATAAGATGTAGGAAATATCACGGCCTTCTTGATAAACCGTGTTAACCAACCACCATCCGACAACTACCAGTACCTGCAGTGCTGCCCACGTGGTTTTTGGTTCCACTGCAGGTCACGTGGGCAGGTCAACCGGAGCGCGAAAAATAGTAGAATTCATTCACACAATGATAATCTTCAAAGCATCAAAATAAGAGAATTTTGTAGGGCAATTTAATTTTTTTATAAATTAAAGTGTTTCAACTTATTAAAAAATTATATTTTCATCCCACCCAACCTTGCAACAAACGTTGACATTTACTCAAATAAATAATTTGCATTATTTATTTATTTAGCGTATGGCTTTTAATAGTGGGGAGACCCGAGTAGGGTTGTTCCACTTCACCAACATAACCAATTATCCCTTAATAGGGAACATGGTGATTTGGTGAAAGTTTGTTTTCACTCAGAAAACAGACATCAGCATTTAGTCCAAAAAAGTAATTTTAGTCTAAAAAAAATTTGCATTAATTGGATTTAAATGGAGGGACCTGTATTATAAAATTAAAAAGTTCTGTAATTCAGCAGTCGCTGATGAAATGAGCAGGACTTGGAAGTAGGACGTATCAAGCACTCCAGATCAAATTAACTTTGGATGAGTTGCCAAATTTGAAACCACAAATAAGGTCTAGAACTCCTAAAAATGTAGTTTCAGAGTGTATTTTATAGGGAAGTTTCGGGGGAAAATCCCCAGACCCCTTTCTTTTGACAAGATTTCCAGTTGAAATGTTGAACAATACTTCAACACTACAAAGTGAAGTTCGACAGTGACACAATAAACTGTTCTATGAAACTGTTGGTATTGTTATAATTATGTTATAACACTAATGATGGGAAATTATTAAAAAAATAACTGTTGGCATTAAAAGGCTATAATTTGGAAAACCTAATCATTTATTGCGAACCAATGGAACAAGTGGGGGTTATTTGGAGGCATTGCGCATTGATCTACGAATTGTATTAATAAAATCTATGAGAAATGTTTTCTTTTGTACGCAATTTGAAAGGCCATTGGAAAAACTCTTTAATGCTGCTCTAATGTTGTTTTGGATTGACCATTTTTTATGAAAAACTCTCGGGAAAATACCCCTGAGGCTTATTTTCTGAATCAGAATAGCAAATGCTGTTGGCTGAAAGAGCATAAATATAATGAAAAACAAAAATGATTTAGAAAATACAGAGTGGAACAGAGGATTTTCAGTATTAGATTGATGGGACACGGTTTGGTAAAAATAATAAATTCGAGCATAAATTTATGGAGTATTTCATGCCAATTTGAAATTTTTATATGTAATACTGTCTTGAATTGAATTTGTATCATTCTTCAAGGATACAAATTTGGATCCTCTCCTAGAAGTTACACATCGCGCTCTCCAATAACTTATTTAGCAAGTTTCTTATTTCCTGACGATTGTGCGAGGCTTATTTCATTGCATATCAAATATCCCCACCCCCAGAAAAAGTCGCACATTGACAAATCGGGCAAACCAGAACCGTACCCAGAGTGGAAATCAACATTATCTCGAATAACATGTCCTGGGGACGTTTGTTAAAGTACTCCATAGATGCTCTTTACTGAATCTCTTCCCTAGGCTGATGGACAAACTCATCCATGTGTAATAAACCAAATAATAAAATTAATTAAATATAAGCTTCATTAAATATAAATGGATCGGAAGTCGCCATATTAAGCCAACGACTTCCTGATCTCCAAAAAATATAATTAATGGAATATAACGGTTTGTAGTAACATGAAGAGTCCGATCATAATATAATATTATCTCCACAAAATCCAAACGAGAAGTATGAGTGTCTCAGCTAGTTTCTTGGATATTAGTTCATGATTGATAACTGATCCTTATGCACGTGTGTGACCAATATACTTAACCAAACGGTCGCATAGTCAAATTTCACAATCTTAACATAGAATTTGTTAATTTTATGGAAAAGTAGCCTTTTAATTCATATACCAGAAAGTGTGCAGATAGTTCTGTGTTTAGCTCATAGGTAGCGCTGTGCTCCATCCAAATCTACAGCAATTGAAGAATCTGAGTGAGTAACACTACATTCAACATTACGTGTTATGTATCGTTATCTCTCTCATTCTCTCGTCACAGACTTGTTATAACTATCCGGGAAGCGTATATACTTAACCGGTCATCGCTGGGTATACTGTATAGTATTTCCTGTAGGACATATACCCGGCGATGACCGGTTAAGTACCACGCTTCGCCACGGATAACTATGTATTTAAAACCAGCTATAACTTATTAGGAAGTCTTTGCTCTTGCAGACACTCAATAGAAGGATCGAATTGAGTAGATTATTGTTTATTTTCTCTTCTAATGACTACTGAATGCATCTAAAACATCATAACCTTGTTTTTATAATTTACAGTACTTAAATATTTGGGATAAATATTTTTTTTTAATTTGATTGATTCAAAGACAGAATATTTTGCATTTGAATCAACTTCAGGGGTTCGCCGATTGTTGCATCTTTTCCTCACTTCAAGTGACGAGGTCCTGTTTCTGCGGTACCTCAAGACGTGTTATGGTGTTATTCAATATTTTTCATCTTTCTAATTCATCTTTTTACACCAAGATGCAACTTGGTTATTTTGCAGTTAAGAACCCCACATTCGTTTGAATGAAATAGTTTTTGTTTATCCAGATGAAAAGTGTAGTTTATTTGAAAAACATATAACAGGTACATATTACAGTGTAACTTAGCATTCTAGTAAGAAACAGTCTTATGTTACAGTTTTTTTCGAAATCAGTTCAAGTATTGTAGTAGTATCAAATGTAGGACTCTCCTGCAAAAGACCCGGCAATTTTACCGCGCTTTTCTAAATTGAAATTGATTTTCCCGTTCCACCCTAATGCAACATGTATAGGTGAAACTTAAGATGATGTAAGATTTGATAAAGCAAACGAGGTGACATTCTCATGGCTGTTTTCTAGCCGATCATTTCGGACTAGCAAGAGCTTCTGTACTCACTCGGTCTTCATTTTCTGGAGTTCGAACTGAGAACACCAGGTGGTTTTTTTTTTCATCACATATCATGTTCTTCTACTAAACGCTGCAACCCATTGAAGTACAGTATTTCGATCAGGCACTGTACCTCGACGTAAAACTTTTTCAAGCTTGAAGGAAAATAATATGTTGCACTGTTAATGTACTTAGATGAAATTGGATGATTCGGCGAAGCGGAACACCCGAAAGGGTCTCCCCGCTAATAAAAGCCATAAGCATAATAATAATAATGTACTTAGATACATTAAATGAAATACCTTTTTGATAGGCCTAATTAGAAATTCAATTTATCTTGAGTTCTTCATTTTTCTTATTACAATATATCAATTTATTCTCAAATTTGAATGAGAATTAGATAGATACATCAAACTCGATTTAGTTATATTCATTTAATTTGGCGGATGGCGAATAACATTCATTTCATTAGATATTAATTCTATGATAACGGGTGATGTTCTGTTCATTTATTTTTTGAATTTGTTTTTACATGTTATGTACAGTAATTATGTCAAAAAAAATCAACATAGCATCACCCGTTACCATAGAAACGTTTAATGAAAGTCTTTCGCCATCCGCCAAATTATGTGTATGTTACTATACACTCTCAATCAATGTAATATGAAATGTCAAATGAAAAAATATGATTATGAGAAATTAGAGTGGCAATAATGCTGTCGTAGTGAGTGACGAATCTAAATTCAACGAGCCGTCTGAGTGGGTTGAACGTCGCCATTTTACAAACACTGACATCCAATCTGACGTTTACGAGCAACTAGCTCCTGATTGGTCGAGATCGTAAAATGGCGTCTCTTCAGCCTATTAGCCAATCAGAGAGCTCTTTGAATTTGCGTGGGCGTTGTACGTCATCAGTATTGCCACTCGCATTTTTCTTAGTGCTTTGTGCTAGTTTCAGCTTTCTCCGCAATTCTAACAAATTCAAATCAGTCAATCAGATTTGCAATCAAAAACTTTCCCGAGCTGGAGCCAATAAGAAAAAAGTAATACTTGCAACAGAGATTTGTAGAACTTCTCCATAGTAGGAAAGAATGTGGAATAGACAAAATTGTTTTTAATTCTTTCCTTCGAAGAAAAAGTCACATTCAATGTACAAGCATCATTATGATTATTGTTAGGATCAATTGCTAGGATTATTATGAGAGGGATCATATGATGATCATTATACAGAGTGTTTGAAAAAGAACTCCCTAGTTTTAATGTTTCATAGAATCTGTAAAATGTGATATACACTATTCTAGTTTGTGGTGTTCGATTCAGCAACTGTCTAAGTTTTGTCCCCCTGCAATTGGCAGACCTGCTTGACCTTGAGACGGCGCCAGGGAACAATTCCCTATGTTGTGTTCGGGCGTGCAGTGCGGTGCAATGGCTACTCCGCAACAAAAAGCGCAGTGTGTTATTTGGTTAGTGCAAACTGAGTCTCTTGTAACAGTCCAATGTCTTTCCTCAAATGAAAGATATTGTGGCGGAAATAGGGCTTGTGTTTTTCCAACAAGATGGCGCCCCTCCTCATTACAGTAACCATGTGCGCGCGGCTCTAGACACTCGCTTTCCGGGAAGGTGGATAGTGAGAGCTGGCCCAAAAGCTTGGCCACCACGAAGCCCGGACTAAACCCCTCTGGACTTTTTCTTTAGGGGACACATAAAAAATGTTGTGTACAGTGAAAAAATCCGAGACATAGACCATTTACGGGAAAGAATCGTCACGGCGGTTGGGACAGTTACACCTGATATGTTGGTGAATACATGGCGAGAATTTGAATATCGCCTCGACGTGTGCAGGGCAACAAATGGATCCCATGTTGAAGTGTACTGATGTTAAACAAAACTCGAAGGTTCTCTCTTTCACTGTATGTACTTGTTGATATAGTTTTTCATTAATTTACACATTAAATTTATACCTGAAACTAGGGAGTTCTTTTTCAAACACCCTGTAATTATAATTATTATAATCAGATTATGAGCCGCTTATCTTCTAGACAGGAGCTCCCTCTAATGAAGGGTATGTTAAATCCACCCCCTAAAAGGTTGAAATCAAGAAATTATCTGAAGTTGAAGCTGGCTGAAGTTGAGATACAGCAATGGGATGTAAGACAATTATGACAGCAGTAATGG